>CANNZV010000724.1:0-189257 GCA_947561585.1 Caprella mutica
CTCAGTTAACGTCTCATTGGGGAAGAAGTATCAGTTAACGTCTCATTGGGAAAGAAGTCTCAGTTAACGTCTCATTGGGAAAGAAGTCTCAGTTAACGTCCCAGTATATTTAGCTAGCAGATGCTATTGCAAATGTCCTTCGCATCTTACTTAACTGACACACTTAATATAGTATATTAAGTGATAGTACACTTAATACACTATCACTAATATCCTCAATAACATTCTAATTATCAATCTCTAACAGAGGAAGTAGGTACAAAATTTTCCTCCTGTAATTAATTTGCATGTGGTAATTAATACTCTAACATAGAAACTAAATAAACAAAAATAATAAAAGTAAATAGTCAATAAAAAAAATGACTGATAAATGTTAGAACTATTGACTGTCATTATATTTCCTGGAATTAAGGAAAATATATTTTAAAAAAATCACAATTTGATAACATTTTATAAGATATACAGGGTGACCCACAAAAAAGTGTACCCAAGTTTGAATTAATATAAATATCGTACACGTACAATCTTAAGCAATGACGGTGGTAGAATGAATACATGAAAAAAAAATCCATTTTTAAATTTACTTCGACTCATTTTGTAACTACTTTTGAATACAATATTTATATTAATACTAAGTTGGGTACACTTTTTTGTGGGTCACCCTGTATAAAGAATATGTAGCCACAAATTATAATATCTGTTTTACTTTAATTCATCATCTATATAACTTATAGACTACTAATAGGAAATTAAAAATTCTCGAAATATCACAAAATATAATTACAGTTCGTACATTAATTTGAACTAATTGTACATATAATTACTAATTAATGATGAAATTCTTCTCTAAATGTATCGTAACTACTCTTAGATTATTTTGATAAAGATTAACAACAAAATTTCTGGTGTGATATTGTCCCAATATTGTTACAATATTGCCCCAATATTGTTACACCATTGTCCTAATATTGTTACAATTGTCCCAATATTGTTACAACATTGTCCTAATATTGTTACAACATTGCCCTAATATTGTTACAACATTGTCCTAATATTGTTACAATATTGCCCCAATATTGCTACAACATTGTCCCAATATTGTTACAACATTGTACCAATATGGTTACAACATTGTACCAATATGGTTACAACATTGTCCCCATGTTGTTTCAACATTGTTCCAATATTGTTTCAACATTGTCCCAATATTGTTTCAACATTGTCCTAATATTGTTACAACATTGTCCCAATATTGTTACATCATTGTCCCAATATTGTTACAACATTGCCCTAATATTGTTACAATTTGCCCCAATATTGCTACAACATTGTCCCAATATTGTTACAACATTGCCCTAATATTGTTACAATTTGCCCCAATATTGCTACAACATTGTCCCAATATTGTTACAACATTGTACCAATATTGTTACAACATTGTGCCAATATTGTTTCAACATTGTCCCAATATTGTTACAACATTGTCCCAATATTGCTACAACATTGTCCCAATATTGTTACAACATTGCCCCAATATTGCTACAACATTATCCTAATATTGTTACAACATTGTACCAATATTGTTACAACATTGTGCCAATATTGTTACAACATTGTGCCAATATTGTTACAACATTGCCCCAATATTGCTACAACATTGTGCCAATATTGTTACAACATTGTCCCAATATTGTTACAACATTGTCCCAATATTGTTACAACATTGCCCCAATATTGTTACAACATTGTACCAATATTGTTACAACATTGTCCCAAATATTGTTACAACATTGTACCAATACTGTTACAACATTGTCCCAAATATTGTTACAACATTGTACCAATACTGTTACAACATTGTACCAATATTGTTACAACATTGTACCAATACTGTTACAACATAGTCAACAAGAAGAAAAAGAAGAAATGTTGCAATAATATTTCGTGGTAATTATAGACATACGATAAACTTTACCTTAACTCATAGGTAATTAATTTATAATACTTTATAGGTATCTATAAGATGAAAATAGTGTTCTAATGTTGTCTAACCCTTGCGGTAATGTTGTAATAGGGTAAAAAAAGATAAACCTATTTTTAAAAAGGGTAGTTTCCGTGTTATCGGACGGTTCCACATATTTGTTCATGTAAAAAATATAACAATTATAATTAAAATAACAAGTTAAAAAATACGTTTTCTTGTTCTGTCCGAAATGAATACATTTCAATAGTCATCTTTTTTAAATAATAAACTAGGGTAAGTTACGAATTATCGGTCAGTACTACATCTTCGGACATATAAGATATAACAATATAAAAATTATTGTTATTACACAAGTATTAGATAGAACTGTGTAATAATTACAATTTTAATACTTTTTTTTTCTTAATGACCGAAGATGTAGTACTGACCGATAATTCGTAACTTACCCCATAACAATTTACATCAGGTGTTCAATTAGCATTTCGTAATTGAGGCTGTACCCTAACTAACCTAGTTCTATTATTGCTATGAATGGAAATGATTGAAAAGTACATACTAATTAAATACTGATTGAAATATTATTCTAAATATTGCAGCTATAAATACGAATTGAGTCGAGATATGGCTTAGAAATTAATTTAAAAGTACATAACTGGCAACTCAAATCACCATGGCAACCAATCACCAATCACCATGGTTACCAATCACCATGGCAACCAATCACCAATCACCATGGTTACCAATCACCAAGTTTACCAATCACCATAGTTACTAATAACCAATCACCGTGGCAACCAATCAGCAATCACCATGACAACCAATCACCAATCACCATGATTACCAATCACCAATCACCATAGTTACCAATCACCAAGGTTACCAATCACCATGGTTACCAATCACCAATCACCAAGGTTACCAATCACCATCATAAAATCCGAGGGAACAAAAGTTGGCAACACCTGAAAAAGAAAAAAATAATATTAAAGTCAAAATTAGAAAGAGTTTAGATTATTTAGAGAATGTGTGACAAAATAATAGTGATATGGAAATTATTATTATAATTATCAAAAATATTTAATATATATTTATTATGTGAATGTCCGAGTAATTGTGAATCTTGTATATATTTTAAATTACTTGGAATCAAGGATATGAAATACCATTTAATGAATTTAGTACCATTATTTATAATATTCGAATATAAAACTAAAACTCTAATTATATATTGATTTTTTTGATTCAAGGTAAATACACAAAATTTATTGGTACTTAACTAAAAGTAATATTGGATATAAAGACAATCGACGTTTATTTTTATTATGTCTTATATGGTATCTATAAGAATCGAAATTGTCTATTATTTGATCAGAAGAAATGTAGCAATACTATGTTTTTCAATATTTAAATTGATCCAAAAAAATATTTATTATAGGTAAAAAAACGTACCTATTACGTTTAATAGAAATTAAATAGATATAACTTCAAATAGTATTAAATTATAACGAAGCACCGATAATTGGGCTCCGACAATTGGACCCACCGACAATTGGATCCAGGACAATTATCGGAGGGTCTAATAGTCGAGGCCCAATTATCGAGCTCCAATTATTTTGGGTCAACTGTTTGCCATCAATTAAAATGCACCTACTATGTTTATTATACATTAAATGGATCAAACTTTGCACAGTATTAAATTAAAATGAGGTTCTAGGTAAATTTCCCCGCGGAAAATTCCACCACGGAAAGTTCCACCAGAAAAGTTCCACCGCTGGTAAGTTCCACCACGGAATATTCCATCGCTGGAAAATTCCACGGCATAATACTGTATTTCATTTACAAAAGGTATAACATTTAATAAAACTGATTCAAAGAAAAATGTGTTTGTGGTGATAACCGAACAACATTTCATTAGTTAAAAAGGGAAGAAATTATAAGAATATGTTTTGTTAAGTGAAGGCCTTAAAGATGAGCTAAGGAGAACATACGAAATAATAGACAGATCAATATATTATTTAAATATGAATCGATTAAATTTATGAAATTTTTTAAATAGTGTAAATTTAACAATAGAGTTCCACTGCCCCAGTGACCAACAATTAAGATTCCGCTTGATTCTCCTTAAAACATATATATGATGAAACTGAAATTAAGGATTATATTTTGTTTGTAATATAAATTTTATTTTATATATATTATCTATCACCCTAGTTTTTAAATGTACCAGTATATATATTTCAATTTAAATCAGCGACGATAAAAGGTGGAATTAAAAATGAATTTGACACTTACTGAAATAAAAAGTTTAATTAGTATCGATATATTTTAATATAAAAGGAAAAATTACCAAGATGAAACTTTCTGAAACTGTAAAATAATCTCTATTGGAACTATTATAAAGTATAGTTCAAATATAATGCGTTTCAACTAAATTTTGAAAATTGCGGTACATTAACTAGTTTCGATCTGAAACCACAGACACACAAATACAAATCATAAATTCAAAACTCAAATAAGATATATAAATCATAACACGTATAGAGTTTCTTTTGATATGCAACATCTTAATATAAATTCGGTTTAGCAGGTCTCTGATTTAAATTGACTCTAAAGAAATAGACACCAAAAACACGCTTGTCATATTGCTGCTTAATATTAACCTTTTCAATAATGAAACATAAAAAAATTATTTTGTATCAAACATCAAAATCTGAACTTAGTGTTTCTGTTGATAGATTCAAGAAGCTAAATTTAACAGTGTTGCCACATGTTGGTGTTCCAATACCAGCGTCACATTCTGTCACGATTAACCAGTTAAATATTTAATGCCTATATGATGGACAGATTATAAATTGTTTTAATTTAAATGAATATTTGTTCATTTATAATTTTATAATTATCAATTACCTAGACTTAGAAATACATTTTAAAATAAACTGTTTATTTATACTGTTCATTTGTATTTTTTTTTCAAAATGGTGGAATCTTCCACGGTGGAATTTTCAACATCTGGCATTTAACGCCGGTGGAATCTTCCTGGTGGAACTTTCTACGAGGGAACTTTCGCCGGTGGAATCTTCCTGGTGGAAATTTCTACGAGGGAACTTTCGCCGGTGGAATTTACCGGCCACGTAAAATGTGTATATTATGTTGTAGACATTAAATGGATCACACTTTGCACAGTATTACATTAAAACGTACCTAAACTGCCGTGGTTAGGTTTCCACTGTTTGATTGTCTCATTTTGTCCCACTCCTGCTGCTGTTTAGCCATAGTTTCCTGAGCTTCCTTCGTGAACTCGCACAATAAGCACATGCAGTCTTTATTGGGACACCGCAGTGAGTGGTTGTCTGAGAGAGGCTCTCTGACATCGTGATTAAGACACAGACTACAAAGCTTCTCATCATGTGCCGGTCTTTCTCGGATTATTTTGCGATTCATTTTGAGTTTGTTTGACAGAACGCTGTTCAATTTGATTCCTGAAAAATATTTAGAAACATGTTATCTCCTTTCATAGTGCAATTTTATTATTTAAAATCGATTCATTTGTTGGATTGTATTGTTCATTGTTCTCGAAGTTGAACCAATCACCATTTCTTTGTTAGTAGTCAATATTTATTTTGTATATTATTCATTGCTCAACAATTTAACCCGACCGAATTGAATATTTTCTTTAAAAGATTTGAACATTATTTTAGAATAGCGTTATTATTTTGATTTTAAAATAATTATTACAAAAAAGTGTGAAGGAAACAGAACAATTTTCAAATTCTTTTCTTTAATAATAAAAATCATGAATAGCAAAGTAATTCGTCTCTGCAAGAATGAACATTCATACAATATCTAGTTACAGTCAATACAAATAATATTCCACTAGGGATGAACTCTTACGGTGAAGAACATTCATACAATATCTATTTACAGTCAATACAAATAATATTCCACTAGGAATGAACTCTTACGGTGAAGAACATTCATACAATATCTATTTACAGTCAATACAAATAATATTCCACTAGGGATGAACTATTACGGTGAAGAACATTCATACAATATCTATTTACAGTCAATACAAATAATATTTCACTAGAGATGAACTCTTACGGTGAAGAACATTCATACAATATCTATTTACAGTCAATACAAATAATATTCCACTAGGGATGAACTCTTACGGTGAAGAACATTCATACAATATCTATTTACAGTCAATACAAAAAATATTCCACTAGGGATGAACTCTTACGGTGAAGAACATTCACACAATATCTATTTACAGTCAATACAAATAATATTCCACTAGGGATGAACTCTTACGGTGAAGAACATTCATACAATATCTATTTACAGTCAATACAAATAATATTCCACTAGGAATGAACTCTTACCGTGAAGAACATTCATACAATATCTATTTACAGTCAATACAAATAATATTCCACTAGGGATGAACTCTTACGGTGAAGAACATTCACACAATATCTATTTACAGTCAATACAAATAATATTCCACTAGGGATGAACTCTTACGGTGAAGAACATTCACACAATATCTATTTACAGTCAATACAAATAATATTCCACTAGGGATGAACTCTTACGGTGAAGAACATTCATACAATATATATTTACAGTCAATACAAATAATATTCCACTAGGGATGAACTCTTACGGTGAAGAACATTCTTACAATATCTATTTACAGTCAATACAAATAATATTCCACTAGGAATGAACTCTTACGGTGAAGAACATTCATACAATATCTATTTACAGTCAATACAAAAAATATTCCACTAGGGATGAACTCTTACGGTGAAGAACATTCACACAATATCTATTTACAGTCAATACAAATAATATTCCACTAGGGATGAACTCTTACGGTGAAGAACATTCATACAATATCTATTTACAGTCAATACAAATAATATTCCACTAGGAATGAACTCTTACGGTGAAGAACATTCATACAATATCTATTTACAGTCAATACAAATAATATTCCACTAGGGATGAACTATTACGGTGAAGAACATTCATACAATATCTATTTACAGTCAATACAAATAATATTTCACTAGAGATGAACTCTTACGGTGAAGAACATTCATACAATATCTATTTACAGTCAATACAAATAATATTCCACTAGGGATGAACTCTTACGGTGAAGAACATTCATACAATATCTATTTACAGTCAATACAAAAAATATTCCACTAGGGATGAACTCTTACGGTGAAGAACATTCACACAATATCTATTTACAGTCAATACAAATAATATTCCACTAGGGATGAACTCTTACGGTGAAGAACATTCATACAATATCTATTTACAGTCAATACAAATAATATTCCACTAGGAATGAACTCTTACCGTGAAGAACATTCATACAATATCTATTTACAGTCAATACAAATAATATTCCACTAGGGATGAACTCTTACGGTGAAGAACATTCACACAATATCTATTTACAGTCAATACAAATAATATTCCACTAGGGATGAACTCTTACGGTGAAGAACATTCACACAATATCTATTTACAGTCAATACAAATAATATTCCACTAGGGATGAACTCTTACGGTGAAGAACATTCATACAATATATATTTACAGTCAATACAAATAATATTCCACTAGGAATGAACTCTTACGGTGAAGAACATTCATACAATATCTATTTACAGTCAATACAAATAATATTCCACTAGGGATGAACTATTACGGTGAAGAACATTCATACAATATCTATTTACAGTCAATACAAATAATATTCCACTAGGGATGAACTCTTACGGTGAAGAACATTCATACAATATCTATTTACAGTCAATACAAATAATATTCCACTAGAGATGAACTCTTACGGTGAAGAACATTCATACAATATCTATTTACAGTCAATACAAATAATATTCCACTAGGGATGAACTCTTACGGTGAAGAACATTCATACAATATCTATTTACAGTCAATACAAATAATATTCCACTAGGGATGAACTCTTACGGTGAAGAACATTCACACAATATCTATTTACAGTCAATACAAATAATATTCCACTAGGGATGAACTCTTACGGTGAAGAACATCCATACAATATCTATTTACAGTCAATACAAATAATATTCCACTAGGGATGAACTCTTACGGTGAAGAACATTCATACAATATCTATTTACAGTCAATACAAATAATATTCCACTAGGGATGGACTATTACGGTGAAGAACATTCATACAATATCTATTTACAGTCAATACAAATAATATTCCACTAGGGATGGACTATTACGGTGAAGAACATTCATACAATATCTATTTACAGTCAATACAAATAATATTCCACTAGGGATGAACTCTTACGGTGAAGAACATTCATACAATATCTATTTACAGTCAATACAAATAATATTTCACTAGAGATGAACTCTTACGGTGAAGAACATTCATACAATATCTATTTACAGTCAATACAAATAATATTCCACTAGGGATGAACTCTTACGGTGAAGAACATTCATACAATATCTATTTACAGTCAATACAAATAATATTCCACTAGGGATGAACTCTTACGGTGAAGAACATTTATACAATATCTATAATGAGGTGACGAGTTCGTCACCTCATCTGATAAATGGTTAAGTTTAGTCGATGCAATAAAATCAATTTATTGATTTGGTACAACCTAACAGTCTGATTACATAGAGAGTGCAAATTACTAATAATTAGGTATTATTGTTAATTATGTATAATTATACCAGGTGTACTAACAATTAGATCAATATTTTCCTTAAGCCTATTAGTGCAAAGGGTAATAGTAGTCCATTATTTTAATACTCCATTATTTATATACTCCATTATTTAAATACTCCATTATTTATATACTCCATTATTTAAATACTCCATTATTTAAATACTCCATTATTTAAATACTCCATTATTTTAATACTCCATTATTTTAATACTCCATTATTTAAATACTCCATTATTTAAATACTCCATTATTTATATACTCCATTATTTCAATACTCCATTATTTAAATACTCCATTACTTAAATACTCCATTATTTAAATACTCCATTATTTAATTACTCCATTATTTAAATACTCCATTATTTAAATACTCCATTATTTAAATACTCCATTATTTAAATACTCCATTATTTTAATACTCCATTATTTTTTAATACTCCATTATTTAAATACTCCATTACTTAAATACTCCATTATTTAATTACTCCATTATTTAATTACTCCATTATTTAAATACTCCATTATTTAAATACTCCATTATTTAAATACTCCATTATTTTAATACTCCATTATTTTTTAATACTCCATTATTTAAATACTCCATTACTTAAATACTCCATTATTTAATTACTCCATTATTTAATTACTCCATTATTTAAATACTCCATTATTTAATTACTCCATTATTTAAATACTCCATTATTTAATTACTCCATTATTTAAATACTCCATTATTTTTTAATACTCCATTATTTAAATACTCCATTATTTAAATACTCCATTATTTAAATACTCCATTATTTTTTAATACTCCATTATTTAAACACTTTTCAATTATTATTCAACTGAGTGAATCTTAAAAGATACGAAAATCAGAAATTAAATAAAACATAACATTTAGGTGAAATAGACATTAAAAAACGAGAGGAGGGTGAGGGGGGTCATATGCCCCTCCTCCTTTCGTTTCTATAAGGGGTAAAAATAAAAAAGGGAACATGTGAAATAAATGACTGGGAATGTTCCTATCCATGTAGGTACATGGTACATGACATACTAACGCACTTTAGAAAAGAGTATGAAGTGATAACTGGATTTTCATTGCCATAACTAAGGTACAAAGAATAGCGTTACAATAAATCATATATGGAATTAAAGAATTAACTGGAATGGGACTTAGAGGTACCCAATCAGGAATTTACAATCGGTAGATTGTTTGTTATTGTCCATTACGGTAAATATTGATGGTATTTTATCGTAAAATATCATAATAAAGATATTATCCTCAGTAAGTTTAACATGGAATGTCCGACGAAAGACTGTAATTGTTTTAAATTTATGATAAATTACTATTGTATTGTCTAATCATTTATTGTCGTAGATAGATGATCTTTTAATTATCGATTATAATCGGCTGATAAACCGATAATGAGCAAACATATTTTTCCGACATTATATCACGGATAAATTATTATCTAATTATTTATTCATAAATATCTAAAATAAATGTAATATACTCTCTATAGGGTAAGTTCCGAGTTACCGGACAGTTCCACATTTTCGAGCACGTAAGAGAAAATATACATGATTAGCATTATTTATTTTAATTGGTATCCATGATACCTTACAAAATAGAAAAAAATTATAATATCATTTTTTTATATGACTGAAGATGTGAAACTGACCGATAATTCGTAATTAACCCTAAATCCTCCACCCTATATGACTGTGTGGAAAATCCCCAGAATGTTAGACAGTTCATAACCCTATTTATCCGATAAGACTGAGGAGATTCCCAAGATGTTAGGTAGACCCTCTACCCTAATCGTGTTTCAAGTGTCATATCTCCTCTTTAAAATATGATAGCATTAACTGTGTCGGATTTGGCCCCTCTAACCCCCCTCCCCCTCTCTCTCTGCCGGGGCCTATCTGTGCGAATCCTGTTGCTAGGAGCATTTCGACCAGCACTTCATTCGACAGTGTTAATGTATGCGAGTAATGACTTTAGAAACACAGGCCCTGAACGTGGAAAAAAAATTGATAAGATTTTCATTATTATTGTTGAGCATATATGAATTAATACTTCTTCGTATATTTTGGAAAATATTCTCCGTTGATATCGGAAAATATTCTCCGTTGATATCGGAAAATATTCTCCGTTGATATTGGAAAATATTCTACGTTGATATTGGAAAATATTCTCCGTTGATATCGGAAAATATTCTCCGTTAATTTTGGAAAATATTCTCCGTTGATATTGGAAAATGTTCTCCGTTGGTATTGGAAAATATTCTCCGTTGATATTGGAAAATATTCTCCGTTGATATCGGAAAATATTCTCCGTTAATTTTGGAAAATATTCTCCGTTGATATTGGAAAATATTCTACGTTGAATTTGGAAGATGTTCTCCGTTGATATCGGAAAATAATCTCCGTTGATTTTGGAAAATATTCTCCCCGTTGGTAATGGAAAATATTCTCCGTTGATATTGGAAAATAATCTCCGTTGGTATTGGAAAATATTCTCCGTTGATATTGGAAAATATTCTCCGTTGGTATTGGAAAATATTCTCCGTTGATATTGGAAAATATTCTCCGTTGGTATTGGAAAATATTCTCCGTTAATTTTGGAAATTATTCTACGTTGAATTTGGAAAATGTTCTCCGTTGATATCGGAAAATAATCTCCGTTGATTTTGGAAAATATTCTCCCCGTTGGTATTGGAAAATATTCTCCCCGTTGGTATTGGAAAATATTCTCCGTTGATATTGGAAAATATTTTCCGTTGGTATTGGAAAATAATCTCCGTTGGTATTGGAAAATAATCTCCGTTGGTATTGGAAAACAATCTCCGTTGGTATTGGAAATATTCTCTGTTGGTATTGGAAAATATTCTCCGTTGATTTTGGAAAATATTCTCCGTTGGTATTGGAAAATATTCTCCGTTGGTATTGGAAAATATTCTCCGTTGATTTTGGAAAATAATCTCCGTTGATTTTGGAAAATATTCTCCCCGTTGGTATTGGAAAATATTCTCCGTTGGTATTGGAAAATAATCTCCGTTGGTATTGGAAAACAATCTCCGTTGGTATTGGAAAATATTCTCCGTTGGTATTGGAAAATAATCTCCGTTGGTATTGGAAAATAATCTCCGTTGGTATTGGAAAATAATCTCCGTTGGTATTGGAAAATATTCTCCGTTGGTATTGGAAAATAATCTCCGTTGGTATTGGAAAATAATCTCCGTTGGTATTGGAAAACAATCTCCGTTGGTATTGGAAAATATTCTCCGTTGGTATTGGAAAATAATCTCCGTTGGTATTGGAAAATAATCTCCGTTGGTATTGGAAAATATTCTCCGTTGGTATTGGAAAATATTCTCCGTTGATTTTGGAAAACAATCTCCGTTGGTATTGGAAAACAATCTCCGTTGGTATTGGAAAATAATCTCCGTTGGTATTGGAAAACAATCTACGTTGGTATTGGAAAATAATCTCCGTTGGTATTGGAAAATATTCTCCGTTGGTATTGGAAAATGTTCTCCGTTGATATCGGAAAATAATCTCCGTTGATTTTGGAAAATATTCTCCCCGTTGGTATTGGAAAATATTCTCCGTTGGTATTGGAAAATAATCTCCGTTGATATTGGAAAATAATCTCCGTCATATTGGAAAATAATCTCCGTTGATATTGGAAAATAATCTCCGTTGATATCGGAAAATATTCTCCGTTGGTATTGGAAAATGTTCTCCGTTGATATCGGAAAATAATCTCCGTTGATTTTGGAAAATATTCTCCCCGTTGGTATTGGAAAATATTCTCCGTTGGTATTGGAAAATATTCTCCGTTGATATTGGAAAATATTCTCCGTTGGTATTGGAAAATATTCTCAGTTGATATTGGAAAATATTCTCCGTTGGTATTGGAAAATATTCTCCGTTGATATCGGAAAATAATCTCCGTTGATATTGGAAAATTTTCTCGGTTGATATTGGAAAATATTCTCCGTTGATATTGGAAAATATTATCCGTTGATATTGGAAAATATTCTCCGTTGATATTGGAAAATATTATCCGTTGATATTGGAAAATAATCTTCGTTGATATTGGAAAAATTCTCCGTATATTTTGGAAAATAATCTCCGTTGATATTGGAAAAATTCTCCGTATATTTTGGAAAATATACAGCGTTAAAATTGGAAAATATTCCTGTTAAAATTAGAAAATATTTCCATGTATATTTGTAATTTTAAAATCTTCAGTCCGGGTTGTTATTTGAATTTAATAGTATTTGCACTTTGAAATAAAACATATATGCAGTGTTATTCGATATTTCCCTTCAGTTCAAGTGTTCGGGTCTAGAGGAGTTGTTTGCTAATGATATTTATCACTATGAGAGTTAGTCAATTCACTAAATTCTTCTTAATGTGCTACACAAAATAAATTGGCGAATATAATTAACTCCACGGAGTTTTTTTCCATGCCGAATGGCTCTCTGTGGTTAACTTTATAGAAATATGAGATTTGGAGGTTCTGACTTGCTTACCTGTTTTCAAATGTGTTGTTTCTTCTCTGTCATAGATTAATGGGAAGAGTGAGCAGTCACAAGAAAGTTTATTTTGTTTTCAAGGGTTCCTATTGGTTTCGAGGGCAATTCTGAGGATGACCCACTGCAGGTTGAGGACCAATTTACTTGGAGGAATGAGAGCATAGGCATCGTTTTGTTTGTTTAATGAAGGAGTTTCTGAAAATTTCTTGAGTATCCCAAGCAAGACAAGTTAATGGGGCCCACGTTGGCACAAGGTTGACTTATCTTATTGGTACTGTGTGTTTTTTTTTTGCAAAATGGGCCAGCATGGTGACAGCATGGGCTGTTATGTTGAAACCAACTTGGCCCAAGATGTTACCAATGTTGATACGCTATATATTAATCAGGTTGGGTCAATATGACAATTCAATGGGATGGATTCGCCACATCGAACCAACCTTCTCCCAAGGTAACATTCCATGAGAATGGAAAACAACATTATCCCCATGTAATTTCTATGCTACTTTTCAGTCTGCCATCTCTTGCCCATCTAACCATCTAGTGCCCATGTTGGCACAATGTGTCATGGCTGCTTGGGATATAACGAGAGAATTATAGAGATGAGAGTGGTGTCTCTCTAGCTTACTTAACTGTGCTGTTCACTAGAGTAAAGCGGCGTTTTGCAGCGATCATCACTGAGCACTAGTTCAATGTTATTTCTGTGGTGCTCTTTTGCAATGAGCGACTATAGCGGAGTACAATTTAAATGTACTCCTATTGCTGAGCGATGATCGCTGAGCAAGCTGCAGGTAAACCGTACCTTTAGTCAGAAGTGTACGGGTCTTGATAGGCCCCAGTGCGGTGAAGTCTTCTCTCATCTCAACATTAGGCTCCACCACAGGACTTAGTCTATGAAGGCTCCACTCGCCCTAGTGGTGGAGATAGGACCTTGCAGAAGTGACTCAATATTGCAACTCCATGGGCCAGCAGCAGTTTCCCGACGTCTGAGATTACTTTCTACACGACACAGTCAGGACCAGTGAAGAAGATAATACGATGTCGAACCAGAAATTGAAATAGATTGCAGAACGGCTTCGCTGTTGCTGAGCAAAAATTTTGCGAGCTAGAAGTCTGCAGTAAGAGAGTTATTATCGGCAGTAACTGCGGTTTAGAGAGTTTCTCGTTACATCGCCTCAGTGCTCTTGTAAAATCATTGTGTTTATTAGTGAAAGATGAAGCTCCGACCTCCAATGTTTGACCACCATTCTGTAAGTTTACCTCCTCCATACACTGAGAAAAAACTGTGAGTCAAATTGACTCAAGATTTGAAATTTCAGTTTGTCTCAAAACCCGCTCAAAATGTGAGTCAATTTAACTCATCCTAACATTTTACTCAAAAACTAGAGTCATATTGACTCCAAATTCATAGTCAGATTGACTCATGTAGAGTCAATCAAAGAAAAAGACTCCATGTTGGAGTTTTGCAGCCTTGACTCAAGCGATGAGTCAGGTTGACTCGTATTTTTTTCCCAGTTTATAGACTTCTATCAATTATCTTGTAGAGTTTGTAGACCAATGTTAATTTATTGTTAATTATTTGAGCCTTTTATCTAATCCATTACTTATTAGAATATGTATTTAATTTAAATTAAGTGTTTGTTTCCTTAATTTCTCCTTGTTCCTTTGGTTTCGATAGTTAATTTGATGCTAATTAATGAAGTGAAGAATTTATTATTAATTTAACAAATGACGAAAACTGTAAATTAAAAAAATTGTTATTTGTGTAAATAAATGAGAAATGGGAAGTAATAATTAACCACACTACCAAGAAAATGAAAAAAAAATATATATGGAAAATATTGTTAATATCGGAATATTTTCCCTGTTAACATCGGAATATTTTATGGAAAATATTCTCCAGATAAAATTGGAAAATAATCACCCGTAAATTTTGGAAACTATTCCCCATTAATAATGGAAAAATTTTCCTTGTAAATAATGGAACATATTTGTTAATATTTTTTGTTATAAAAATTAGTTAATTTTATCTAAAATATTTCTGCTCATTATATAATATATATGCAAGTAATATTCACTTTAAAATTAGATAGTCAAGTGACTCTTAAAGGCTAGTCAGAATGACCTAAAAATATTGAATTGCGGGTCAACTTGATTGATGAAATAATAGTAGGAAATTTTGTTAGAGTATTTTAATTTTAATTTAATTTAATGAAATTATAATAAGTTGATATAGGTATATGTATGAAAATAAAAATAATTATCAACTATAACTTATATATTAACTCAATTTTTATATTAGCATTATACTAGGATTTGAATATATAAAAAACTTAATAATTAAATAAAATATATGTAAAACTATTTTACATAAAAAAATCATTCGCTTGTTATTTTCATTGATTAGTTACTGAAAATTATATTATTAATTATTTTCAATTAATATTTATTGCTTCAATCATATAGAAGATAATTTTAGGTATCAATTACCAAAATGTGAATAAAGTACCGAATGAAAATTTCATTAATCTATTACCCATCACAAAATAAAATTATATTGTGTTCAGAAAAAAAAAATAACTCGTTATTTTAATTGGTATCCATGATACCATCAGGTATCATGGATACCAATTTTTTTCTCTCCAACATAAATATTAATGATATTAATAACTTAATTCTCACTCGGTAATTACCCCTTTACTCTATATATTAATTCTCCATTATAATACCGAAAAGTGAAGCAATTAAAGAAACAGGTTACGCCATTAGAAAAGCAAGAGTTACAAGCAATTTATGAGACAGCAGATGCCATTTGCTTGCTATCAAAGGACATTATAAATTACCAAGTGACATTTAAAAGACTCATCACCACAATAAAGAACTACAAACTAATGTCACTGTAGCAGAGATAAACCCAGCCAAAAAAATGTCACCGCCTACCATCAGTTTTCCACCAATTAAAAAAATCATCTACCGACCAAAATAAATAATTCGACAAAAATCCCAACGTCATTAACCATAAATAAAGTCCATCGTCAGACATTCCCGTAGATAATGTCTGGAATTATGATATTTTACGAACGATATTCTATTTTGAAATCCTTCAAATCTACCACTAGTCACCGTAGGTATAAAGTCCACATACACAGAATTGTCCGTCATAAATATTAGCCCCTAGTGTTCATTCCATAATAACTAGTGATTATTGGGGTCATAAACATACGCTAGTGTGCAATTATGTACACAGCTTTCTCATACCTCACTGTGTGCAATTGCCGGTAACGTAGTTTGTGTTGCGACTGTTGAGGAGAGTTGAGGCACCACACGACCAACTCCTAGCACTGACTGAGCTGAAATGAAGAGATGTGCCCTCGTGAAGATATTTCAGACAAATGAAACATAGTGAATAATGCTTGTATGTATCCTTGCAGACTGAATGAGATGTCATACACTGAGAATATGAACAGTATTCATTCACTTTTGATACATTAAAAGTATGAATTAATTTGATTCATGTTTCATACACTAGAAGTATGAATTAATTTAATTCCTGTTTCATACACTACAGGTATGAATGAATTTAATTCATATTTCATACACTACAAGTATGAATTAATTTAATTCATATTTCATACACTACAAGTATGAATGAATTTAATTCATGTTTCATACACTACAAGTATGAATGAATTTAATTCATATTTCATACACTACAAGTATGAATTAATTTAATTCATGTTTCATACACTAGAAATATGAAAGATATTACTGACATCATTTAACAAATTTTATAAACAAGTTATATTGTAGTAAAAAATGAGCAAATATCTAATTTATTTTACATCAAAAAGAATACTATAGCTCTATAAAAGCATACTATGTAGCTCTATAGATCTACATGTTAGATAATTACAATTGAAGTTAATTGTATTGTTATCTATCTATAGTAATTAGATAATTAGTTAGATAGCAGTGTTGGTACACAGCTAGGTTAATAAAGAGGATTAGGTAATAATAAATAATTGGTTAAGTTAATTTGAATATTATAGTACCATACATTTACAGTAAATTCTAACTAGCAAATTGTTTTCAGTTCTATAGCATTAGAATCGGAATATTTTATCTTTAATTCATGTATTTTAACATATTAATGAAACATATATTATCTCTAAAATATGTAACCAATTGAGTAGAATTTCCCTATGTGAAATAAATAGAAATTGATTCCAATGTCCTTCAATTAAAAGCATTGCAGGCTGTTGAAATTTTGAAATCGTTTACTGAAAATGAATGATTTTGGTCGAAAGAAATGTTCTAAAATGTTACTATTTTCAGGGTTAGATAAAACAGTAAAAGTATTTCTGAAGGAGTAATTAACTCTCACCTTTAGTTGTTTCCTTTTTTTGTTTATATAGTCCTAAGTATGTGAAAAATAGAACGGAACTCGTAGAGCGCAGACCTTCGGCGCCGCATCAATCGTTTTTGACGTGACCTTTGACCTCATGGCTCCCAAAATCTAATTAACTGGTTCTTTGATAGAAACCAACAGTCCTACCAAATTCCAAGCAATCTGGTTCGAGTTATGCGCGCGAATAGCAAGATTACGTATACAATGAAATAAATAATGCTGCAATTTTACAAAGGTAAACAACGTTGGAATGCATAATTTAACGTTTGAGGAGATGGGAAAATATTTCCTAAAATATTATTCCAGTTCTATACAGGAAGGTTCAGCTATTATTATCAAAATCACGACTCAGACATTTTCCCAGTGGTAATAAAAGTGAAACATGACCCGAAGTTATTTCATTTTCTATACGAGTTAGAATTAAAAAAATATGTTTTGAGGGCTTCATTTTCCGATCAAATTACTTCTAATAACCTCATCTGATTATCTTGTACTTAAAATAATAACTTCGAGACGTACCTCAAAATTATTATTCAATAATTTCAGCTGGGTGTAATAAAAGCTTCTTTTTGCCTGTATGATAAATCGCATTAATATTATTTACACTCACAATCTACCTCTAAGTCATGTAAATTGTTTATTCAAACACTGTCCCTTATCTATTGCAACTGATAAGGAACGCAAGGAGACTAATTCGAGGCAACTGATCCGCTATCAAATACCTCTAACTATTGTTGTAAATTCCTCACATTTAAGTAATTAGCCAATAACTTAGAGCATTAAATCACTTATCGGTTGTTTCTATTGATAAATAGGTATATCGGGAACATAAATACCAAAATGGAGAACATAAATTGCTATATGGTACCAGGACATGAATAGGAGGACTGTAAAATGAAATCTAGTCGGGTGGTTGTTTTATGTAAAATGATTTGTATTTAGATATGAAAGAATGTTATTGCTAATTAATGGTATGGAATATATTTAAATACATTTTTGCTCTTGTTGCTTCATAGGAAAATGAATGATTATACGATTGATTAAAAAAATGACTTGTATTTTGGCTGTTGCATATATTTATATTGGATAACTTAAATATTAAATAAATAAAAATAATAAATTAGAATTCGGTCACATTAACTATAGCAGCTTCTGAAATTTTTTCCATATGCGAATTACAGAGCATGTATTTATATAGAAACAGTCTAGGAAGGAATGTGAAATTCTTAACTATTTGGGGTAAGTTCCGAGTTTTTGGACAGCTCCACATTTTAAATCGCAAATAATATCAAAACAATTTTAACATTTAACTCTGTTATTTTAATTGGTATCCATCCACCAGCAAGGATACCAATTGAAATAAATAATTAATTTATTATTACAATATAGTTTCTTTTAGGATCGCAAATGTGGAACTGTCCGATAACTCAGAACTAACCCTATAATTAAACATTTACACTCGACAGATCAAATTGCCATTTTATCAGAAGAGTTTATCAGATTACCAACATTAAAAGTATTCATAAGTTTTGAATTAGCAAGATGTCTATTCATCGTCAGGAACAAGAAATTAAAACCAGGACCTAAAAGGGCAATGTTACACGAGCGTTTTTTAGCAGCGTTTTTAACAGCGTTTTTGATTCTGAGGAAATTATTGGTAAACCCATTTCATATGTATCCATGTTACGCGACGCTTTTGGAGCGTTGAAAACGCTGCAAAAACGCTCGTTCGACAATGTCCTAACAATGAATTTTATGAACACCTATCGTTATAAACTCACCATCCTATAAAAATTATTTATTATAAATTTTCATCTTATTATCTACAAATTATTTTAGAATGTAATCATAGAAACAGTGGATTAACTGGTCTTATACCTATGTATTTATCTATTGTTTACAAAATTATTCTTTAAGGACTAAAGGTACGTTTTGAATGCTGCGGTTGTTGCAATTACCGCTGGACACTAGTTCAATGCTATTCCTATGGGGCAGTTTTGCAACGGGCATTATTCCTATGATGCAATTTCGAGATGTGCACTTTAAGTGCATTTGTTTGAGATGTTCATTTTTCTCAGTGTAAAGTTCAAAGTAGTGAATGAAATGAAAACGGTAAAATTTCTTCTTTCACAAAGACTTATTTTTGAACCAATTGTTTCTAATTACCTCATCTGGATAATAATATCGATGTTTATTGTAGTAAACGTGAAATAATCACCCAAAAAAATAGTCTCCATATTCTATGTCTATATGGACAGTAGTAACATCGAGACATGTCTCGCAATTATTTGCAGCTTTTATGATAGTGGGGTGTAATAAAAGTGGGGCAATTGCCTGTAATTAATTGAATTTTGAAATGAACGGTGATATGATAATGTTGTATAACCTTCCCTATAAACAACGTATATCGATTTGATTTCTTTTCGATGGCTGGGATGGTGCACGGACAACTCGTACCTGGACAACTCGTACCCGGACAACTGGCACCCGATTTCCATAATTTCGTGTTAAATGTACCTAATTGTAATAACTGAATAAAATACAAGTTTTCATGTATAATGTTTCAATATAAGTCATGAAATGGAAGACTCTTGAAGTGAGATCATACGAATTTTGTAAGGTAGTCTGTATTTTAGTCTCTATAAAAGTTTTAATTTTATCTTTAGCTGTGCTAGGTTACTTAATATTTCACTTTGCTAACTTAAGTATATTAAAAGAGGTTAATTTAATTAAATAAGCACTGTTGGTTCTAATATATTTTTCGCGTATTATGTTTGAAAATATATATCATGAAATGGAAGACTCTTGAAGTGAGATCATACGAATTTTGTAATGTAGTCTATATTGTAAACTCTATAAAAGTTCCTATTTTATCCTCATTTGAATTGTCAGTTTATGTATGTTTCATTGCAATAAATTTTTTTCTATTATTTTATTAAGACTTTAATTTTTATTATAATTATGTACATTTAACTAAATTTTGAAAATCGGACTTGTATTTTATTCAGTTATTATAATTAGGTGCATTTAACACGAAATTATGAAAATCGGGTACCAGTTGTCCGGGTACGAGTTGTCCTGTATACCAGTTGTCCGGGTACGAGTTGTCCAGGTACGAGTTGTCCGGGTACCAGTTGTCCTAGAGCCGGCTGGGATATCAAATCGATGGATTGTTCCATCGAATCGACAGACCGTTGTTTGTAGGGTTAGTTCTACATAATTGAAACAATTACAGATAAATTTTAATTTATAGTGGAGGGGACCTAAAAGTTATTTAACAGTGTATTGCAAAACGTATTGTACATGTTCAGAACGTAAAATGAACGTGAATGACCAGGTATACGGATGTTCGGATTTACGAATAACCGGGTTCCGTATCCGAAACTCCGAACCCAATTTTCGGTCCGATCAGGCTCGCGAACATTTGTACGGAATGCCCGTACCTCAGCATTCAAGGTTATTAAACTGCTACTACCATTACTACCATCCTAATACTCTGAATTCACTTCGAATGTTTGTGATTAAGAAACATAAAGAAAAAACATGGTTGCTTATTATCACACTCTAACGAGTTGATTGTATAATGTTTATATTTCAAAAGGGCCGTACACACGTAGGGAAAATTAAGTCTTTCCACCAGACTTTATGCTAAGCTCAACCTACTTTTTCCACGAGAATATAAGAAAAAATAACAACTGAAATAAATAATTATTATATCAATTTTTCTTATATTCTCGTGGAAAAAGTAGGAGGAACTTAGTAATAAGTCTGGTGGAAAGATTTAAAAAAAAAAACCTACGTGTGTACGGCGGCCCTTAACTACAACACAGATAGGAAAATTATTAAATGTTCAATCTATAATATATTTAAATTCTCACGTACTGCTATATTTAGAAAATAGTAGACACGATATAGTTCGAGAAAGGTATTGACAAAATTACATATTAATATTTAAAAAATAGTAGACACAATAGCTTTCTTGAATTATACTGTGTCTACCATTTTTGTAAAATTGAAATAGATATTTTATTGATATTCTAATTTTTTGAAGGGAGGATTTATTTATTTGCTGTAAAGTAATAGAAAGAGTCATTTTCATGCTTGTTAACGCTTCTTCTCACTCTGCTAAGGCAACTGTAAATTACCTGAGTAGTCAGTTCGTCGATGACAAGGGAATTGATGGCGAACATGGGTGGCCCAGTCTCTATCCAGATTTAAAATCAATTGAAATCCTTCAGTCAATCCTGAAGCAGAATGTCTATGTGGCAGGACGTCAGTTCTCAGATGAGTTCTCGAAGGAAACTGAAGACTCTTGTAAGACGATAACGTCTGATACTATTAGGAAATTGACAGATTTGATGGATAAGCGTATATTGAAGTTGTGGAGAAGAAGGGAAATCAAACCGAATATTAATTTGAAATTAACCGTTTTTAACATGATTCGTCATCTTTGATTAAATTTATATTTCAAGGGGAGTGTCTCACTATTTTAACTTTTTTTTGAAGAGTGAGATGCTTGATTTTCTCAATCTTGATTATACTATAAAAAATAGACAATTTTTTACTTAAGACTCTTTTTTCCAATCCCCCCCCTCCCTTCAAAATGCACCCCTCCCCCTTTTTGAAGCACTTGCGGACAACTTTCATACCTAATATTTTTACACATGATTTGGGACTTTGCTGCAATTTTTTTGAAAACTGAACTACCCACGATCGCTATTGTTAAGAAAATACATCGCTATTTACAACGTTCATCTATTAATTTTATTGTGTTGCACAAGATCTTGGTACAGTGAAAATGGATGACTTTTAGTCCTAATATGTTTGTAATATCCGAAAAAAAATTCAATTAATTCCAATTATTTTTGAATGCTACTCGCAAGTCGCAATGTAAAAGAATATCTACTGAAATTGTCATGACAAGCTATCAAGTTAAACCCATATTTTATCGAGAGAAAATAACCATATGCAAAAAATCGTAGGACGTTGTTTAAGTTGATCGTATTAGGCGGCTTAATCTTAATATCAAATGGTCATATATGCCGTAGCATTATTTAAAAATTAGTTTGTTGTACTGTGAATCATTATTTGATTATCAGTTGGTCGCACTGCACACATTTGTCTGAATATCACTTACAGCTGATAGCTAGGTAAGCGGTAGGGTCTATCTAGATATATAGTATAAACATATATCTACATTCCTAAGATAACTATAACAATTCTGATGTTAAAAAGAGCGGCAGCAATGTAGCTCAAAATAAAAACTAGAGCTTCTGAAAGAAGTAGCGGCGCTGCCGCATGGGTTATTCAGAAAAGAAGCACCGCTTATAGCGACCGCTATATGTACAACGTACAGAACAAGTAGCGGCGCTGTGCCAACGGCCCACCTCTGATTAGATATAATGAAATACAAAATGTTATATCACTGTTCTTTTTTTAATCAAATTTACCGTGATTCTGTTGTTATTTTGAATATACTAATTTGATACATTATACCTATTAGTCTACATATTACCATGTATGTATCTTTCCTATATAAATAAAATTCAAATTGTGAGAGACACTATTTCGATTATAAACAGAGGTGGGCGCTGCCGCTACATGCATAATTCCTACAGCACAATTTTATCATATATGGTATTTATATTTATTATTTTTACGGCCACGTACAGTGTAGAAATTAAATGCTGATCCCCTGGAAGAAGATTACACGCAAGGATAAGGGCAAATACAAAATAGCTACGAGACATAATTGTCCTTGTTCAAGAGAGAACTCAAGAGGAAACCATTGGAAACTAGTGATACAGTTTTTAAGAGTGTCTGTGTGGAAAAACCACTCACTGTAGAATATTGAAACTATTTGCCTCTTATGTTTCACCTGTTGCCAGGCCTCTTTTGAAGGATACACACAAGGTTACTATGGGCAGAGAAGTATATTAAGACTGATTACCAAACAGTACTCTACAAAGACAAAATGCGTGAAAACTCTCGACGGCCCTGACTGATGGGCTGAAGCATGCCTCACTACATCGCCAACGAATTTGACGTTAACATGGAAGTGGAGGTGTGATAATTTGGTCTGGGATAATTGACAATGAACTGGTCGGATCTTCCAGGATTCCAGAAGGAGTAAAAATAAATTCTGCTAATTATGTTAACTTTTGAATTGAGGATTTTTTCATTGGCTGAAAAAGGAAACCTGCTGTGTTAAAAAAGAAGGAGTTATTTTCATACATAACAACGCTTCTCACTCTACTAAGGGAACTGTGAGTTTCCTGAGGAGTAATAAGTTCGTCAATGACAAGTTGATGGTATGGCCCAGTCTCTCTCTAGATTCAAACCAAATTGAAGAACCTCAGTTCATCATGAAGCAGAATGTGAACTATGTGAGAGGACGTCAGTTCTCGTCGAAAGATGAGCTCTGGGAGCATACTGAAGACTCTAGTACGACGATAACGTCTGATACAATTAAGAAATTGACAGATTTGATGGATAAGCGTCTTTTAAAAATGGTGGAAAAGAGGAGAAATCCAACCGGATATTAACTTTAAATATAGCAGTTAAACCACACATGAACGCTGTTGATAAAAAAATCACAACATATATATATTATTAGGCTTCACTTGTTCTATTATCATATATAAATACATTAGTATGATAATATAATAGGTAGAGTTATTTTATTTTTGTTTTCAGAGGTTGAGTGTGGAAATTAGAAATGGTGTAATATCATAAATTAAATTGGGGATGGTTGTAACTGTGAAAACATTCAGATCATTTACTTGACTGCTTTCTGTGACTGTTCTTGAGTCACTTCTTTGTTCATCTTTCCTCTTTTTATTTTATCTTTTTAATTAGATTTTTAGGAGTTTTTACATTAATTTCTATTGATTTCATATTTAGCATGTAATATTTTCAATTTTATTTTATTTTAGAATTGGTAATTTATTTAAAAAGTTATTATATGTTTGTAATATAGTAGGTCGGTATCATATTTACTTTAGGTGATCATATTAGGCATTGGTTTTTCTTTTTAATTTATGTACTTCACCTGATAATTTGAAAGATTGAGTTAAATAAAATATTTCCATCGCTGAGTCTAGAAAACCTTACCAAAATAGATATAGAATTATTTAAAAAGTTCATTTATGCATTTTTAGTGTTATGCTTTGTACACTGAAAATGAGTAACTTTTAGTAAAAAGATTGTAGCATACGAAATAATATTTGAATTACTTACAATTTTCTAAAGTTACACGCAATGTAGATGCACATTTCCAGAAAACCACCGAGTTAAACCATTTTATTGCAATAAACATCTGCATAAAAGCCTTATAATTATGTGTAAGTTGATCGTATTAGACAGTTTTGTCTTAATATCAAATATTCACATTTCGTATCATTATTATGGTCGTACCTACTATGAATCATTGTTTGAATATCAGTTGGTCGTTCTGCGGTGATTTGTCTGAATATCACTTACAACTGATTAGCTATCTAGGATCGCGCACTTGAAAAAGTAGTGGCACCGCCGCTACCGCTCTATTAGCACAGAAGTAGCGGCGCTACCGCTGCCGCTACATAAAAAGTAGCGCCACTATTAGCGCACGCTACAAGTAGCGGCACTGCGCCCACCTCTGATTATAAATATCTTTAAATGCTTCAAAAACTAAATACAAGCAATCAAATTTCATGGGGTTTGCAGTTAAATGATGAGAAACATAATCTTCATTGATTAAAATGATAAAATATATGCTTGTAGGGAACATAATAATTTAATACATTTCATTATTTATGATAATAAAAGGTCATTCTATAGGTACCTACCTATAGTTGACAGATTAATACGGTGATAATAAAATTACAGTAATATTCTAAACTATAATTCAATTTACTTTACTAAAATTAAAGTATCTACTCCAGTAGCTATCCTGATGATTTAGTCATAATCTTTATTTCAGAGGTAAATTTCTTCAAATAGCAGAGAAAGTGTTTCCACTTTAAGAGATATGGCAACACTATTGTCAGTACGAAATATGGCAACACTGTCACTTTTCAAAGGGATTACATCGCGCCAATGGTATTTTGAATTTAAATTCCTGAGTGTCAGCTGTCAATGCGCCTTAGTTCGATTTTAATTTTATCACAAATACTCTTGTCTTTTGGAGGTGTTTAGATAGGCACCTGAAGGAATTTTTTTAATTGAAAATAAAGCTTCGAAATGGATGACAGGTAAATAAATAACAAAGTTTGGACTCGAAAGCTATTACACTTGGATTACCTAGTTAGGGCATTAGGCCGAAATCCGAATCGCCTAGCAACGCCAGCTTAGCAAGTAGAAATAGGTAGGCTAGTTAGCTAGAGATCAGGTGGCCCACTTTAGAACAGTACCTAGTTCTGTACTGATATTTTATTAGGTACACTGTTGGATTTCTGTAGGTTATAAAATTTAGTAATGAATTAGCCAATTAGGTACCTACTTACTAGGGTCAAGCCAGTCTGCAGAACATCGGACATTTTTAACATTTTCTGTGCGAACAATCCGAATCCTTAATTTCCTCCTACCTATATTTACTTGTAATTTACTGAGAACAGAAGCCAAAATAGAGGATTTCTTGGAGAACACTTTACCAGTTCCTGCTGTCTGGGGCCCTGGGGGTCAAGCAGGTACATTGCGGTACGCTAAGTAACTGCGGCCTCTAACAACATAAACATCATAGGTTCAAAACACTCGCTAAAATCTTAAATTAATAAATTTAAATTATAGCGTGCACTGCGCTTCTTTTGGTAGGTACCAGTCTGTATTTGGAATTGGTGCACAAAATTGAAAATTCCACTGACTTTTTGAAAAAGCTGAAAAAATCCACCATAAATTAAAATTTCCAGTAATTTGGCTGATCCACCAACATTTTACCCATTTTTCCACTGAAAATTAATGGTAACGTAGGAATAAATAGCTAAAAATCCACCGACTATGCCAGAATATTATTTTCAAAAAGAAAAATTCCACCGACATGTCGGTGGAATTTACCACGAAATACAGACTGGGGTAGGACCGGTAGGTATGCAACATTTTAATGTAATTTTGGTTCAGTAGGACAGTATGTTTTAGAGACTCTCTTGAGAGGCCAAGTAAAATAGTAAGTCTCATAAACTCACCATTTGTCTCTCCAGCTCTCTCCAAAATTCAACAAATTCTCTCCAAAATGATCAAATTACCTATCATTAATTCTCTCCAAAATAACATTTTAGCATAGGAGAAAAATAGATAAAACTCGCCATTTGCAATTGAAGAGCCACAAACTTGCTGCATCAGTGCATTAAAATGGCGAGTTTGGACATGCTTTATTACTTGGTTGAGAGAGCCGCGCCGCCGCAATTAAAAATTAAAAGGCCGCAGTTTACCTGCGTGACCCTACATAGGTTACACGGTACACCGTTACAAACTAGGTAGGAAATACCTAGGCTAATGTAAAATTGTGAACCTCAAAATCTGCCAGTCTGCCAAGTAAAATAGTATGTCTCATAAACTCGCCATTTGTCTCTCCAGCTCTCTCCAAAATTCAACAAATTCTCTCCAAAATGATCAAATTTTCATAAATTCTCTCCAAAATAACATTGTAGCATAGGAGAAAAATAGATAAAACTCGCCATTTGCAATTGAAGGGCTCAAAATAACTGTCACAAACTCGCCATTAAAATGGCGAGTTTGGACATGCTTTATTACTTGGCCAGTCTGCAGAATGTGTCTCTTCTCCTGCAGAGATTTTAATTTGAGAGAAAATTACTCTCTGACTCTCAGTAGCAGATTCAGAATCTCCCGCAGCTAAATTAATGGTAACATAGGAAATTATTCAAAATCTCCCGCATCTAAATTAATGGTAACATAGGAATTAATTCAAGATCTCCCGCAGAGATCTCCAATTTCTAAAAATTCAATCAAAAACTCCCGCAGAGAGTCTTGGAAAAATGTTCCATATTCTGCAGACTGGAAAATCTGCAACATTTTAATAATTCCATGTTGTAAAATATATATATACAATTACCCAGTCTGTATTTCATAGTAAATTCCACTGACTTGTCGAAGGAATTTTTTCCCATTAAAAATAACATTCTATCAAAGCGGTGGATTTTTTATCGAATTATTCCTATGTGTCACCATTAATTTTCAGTGACTAAATAGTAAATGGGGGAAAATGTTGGTGGATCAGCCAAATATTTTGGTGGATTTATTCAGCTTTTTGGGCAAGTAAGTGGGTTTTGGTGCACCAAATACAGACTGGCCAATCACCAGTTCTTGCAATCTGGAAGTGTGGCAGGAAACTATTCTATGAGTAATTTTAATTTACTTGTATTTACAGGCATTACTGTTTTTCAACTTATTTCACCCCTCAAAAGTCGCCAGTAGCCCATTACTGAGTATACCGCTGATCTGTCCATACTTTGAAACATGGTTAATTGACTCGCTTAATTCCTATGTTAATTTTGGCTTGGAATTTTTTTAAATTAGCTAAAATTGGCTTACAGTTTGCCAACTTCTGGCCCTCTGAAACATGGTGAATTCCCTCATTTTCCTGCCATTTTTATAAACAATTTAAACATGGGGAACTCAGAAGAACTGTAGCAATTAATTCAAAATTGTGATCCAAATGCACATCTATGTTTTAAAGCTAATTAATAGGCTTAAAGATGGCTTTTAACTGACATGCTAGAATGCAACTAATCTCTATTCTATATGTTATTAAATTTATAAGATTATCATTGCCCCCTTTCTTCCCAGATACAAGCAAGTGAACCCTAAGTTCCGAGGTGGAGTTTCAAGCTCCCGTTCCATCCGTGCTGCCCAGCAAGTGAAAGACAGAAAGCTTCAGCGTTTCAACAGTCTGCAGACCAGACGTAACATTTCCGAAAGTGATGTTCTTTCTCCAGCAACTCCCTATCAACAAAATGAAAACCGTAAGTATTACAGATCTCTAATAAGATATCTACACAGCTTTTTAGGTACCTTTAACTCCTACTTCTTTGAACTTCTTATATTTAAATGTATAGTTGTAATTTGTTGTTTTGTAACTTTGTATTTGATATCCATGTGAAATGTTTCCCTTTGGGGAAATAAAATTTTAGGCATTTTCAGCCATTCATTCTTATGTTAGTATCAATTTGTGGTCACTAAATTGGGCAAATATTGATGGATTTTCAGCCTTCGAAAAGTCAGTGGGTTCCAGTTCTCCAAGTACAGACTGGAAATGATATTTCAGTTTGAATATTCAATTATCTGAATTGTGATTTACCAGATCTTGATGATAGTTAAATAGCTACTTTAAATAGGGAAGAACTTTAAATACCCCAAAATGAATACTGAAATAGCCAACTCTAAAAGTAGCTACTAGCCTACTTCTTTTCATTTTCTATTCACTTCCTTAGGTCCGAAAGAACCAACTGAAAGAAAAAGTAAAAAAGAAGCTGAGGACGAAGAGAGGCGGAAGTTGATGCAAAGGTTAGAGAATTACAAGAAAAAGAAACAGAGGTTACAACTGGTGAAGAAGTTGAAGAAGAAGCCAATCTTCTACAGTGGAGGTGGTGGAATCTCAAGAAATCCTCTAGTGGAGCCTCTAGGTAATTTGGAACTGCTATTTTTAGTCAAAAAATATGAATAAATATTAAATGCTATTTTCCATGACCTCATTCTAATCTTTTCTAATAAATTGAATGGAAAGAAAAGGAACTGTAAATCTACCTTATATTTCAAAGAAACAAATTAAATTATTAATTATACCGAAACCATAGTAATATATATTTATAGTTAGATTGTTGTATAATTATTTCTTTTTTAACTCTGTTTGTGTCTAGCAATTGAATACTTTTTTTAGTTAATGGTTATGTTCATGACAGGAGTAATTTTGCTAGTGTATCCATGATACCTGCATGGTATCATGGATACCAATTAAATAATAGTTGCTACTTGCTAGATATTTTTTTATGCTTGTTTGAAATGACTGATTGGTTAAAATTCAAATATCTTTTACTTCAGCCTCTAGCAATATTGCCAACACTGTTGCCAAATCTCCATCTGCCAGCACTTCCAAACGTCAAGCCCCTGTTTGGCACTCTGGCTTCTCTTCAATGAGCAAGAAGAACAACTTTACCCGATCTAAAGAGAACAAACCCATGAAATCAAACAAGAATTTATTCAGCACCGTGCAGTATCGATCTCGGCTCGATCTCTGCAAACCTACCGAATTTAAACAAACCCTAATGCCTTCTCAGGATGAGTTCCGTGCTCCCTTTGGACTGAAGGAGATCACCCCCATAGGTGACAGTAGTCGCAGATCCACCATTCGGTTCTCCAGTCCACCCCCAAGGAGTGTGTCTTCCCCTGACGATAAACCAAAGAAAATGCCACTAGTGAAGACACCCAGGCCTTCTTCAGGTACATAATCTTTTGCAAAAACTTACTCTCAGGGTAACTTACGAATTATCGGTTCCTCGGTTTTTGTCATGCAGGAAAAAAAACTAAATATTTTTTATTTTATGACCGAAAATGTTGTAGTTAACGACTGATAATTCGTAACTTACCATAGGTGTCCTAGATCAATGACAAGAAATTAATAGCAATTTGAAGAAGTCTTTATTCCCTAATGATTAGTTAACTCCTACATATCATGGATTAAATATTCTCTCAGGTGAATGTGTACATTATTTAATTGTTTTCTTGATATTATATTGCCTGGAAAGCTCTGGGGCGAACTTCAGTTTACTAATGTAGCTATTTCATGTTTTGTCAATGAAGTACAATTGTTGTTGACATTATTTCAATTGCAGGACGCACCTCCAAGAAATCTGCTCATAGAGTGGCCAGCAACGATAGCAACTCCATTTCTTCGTCAGAGTCGTTTGCTGGGGGCGAGTGCGAGATAGATCCCAGCAAAGTAACGCCCGAACGCAATGAAGACAGGGAACATTTCCTAAAGCAGATGGAACAATCTGGTAAAACTAATAATTAAGTGTATAATGGATTAGTGATTAAAGTAATGGATTAGTGATTAAAGTAATGGATTAGTGATTAAAGTAATGGATTAGTGATTAAAGTAATGGATTAGTGATTAAAGTATTGTATTAGTGATTAAAGTATTGGATTAGTGATTAAAGTATTGTATTAGTGATTAAAGTATTGGATTAGTGATTAAAGTAATGGATTAGTGATTAAAGTATTGTATTAGTGATTAAAGTATTGTATTAGTGATTAAAGTATTGTATTAGTGATTAAAGTAGTGGATTAGTTATTAAAGTAATGGATTAGTTACTTAAGTAATGAATTAATTATTCAAGTAAGTAATTGATTAGTTATTCAAGTAATTTATTAATGATTGAAGAAGAAACTTTACTAATAATTTCTCTTGTATTCAATTTCCTTTTGACGTCATTGATATGGCCTTTAGTTCAGAAGCAAATGTTATACCCCTACTAAAATCAAAAGATTAACAATTTAAGTAGCTTATCAATTTATGATAATATAAAATAACAAAGACTATTTTTCCAATTGTGTTTGTGTTTCAGTTGGCCGCAGTAGTTCCAAGATGAGGACCAAACTCAGTTGCTCCAGACTTTTTTCACCAGGGGCTAGTCTGAGGGAACCTGGCAGTCCCACGTCAACCAGAGGTGATTAGCTTCTATTAGTGATTAGCTGTATGTGAGAAAGGGATTTGAAACAGGTTCAAAACATGTTATGACAAATTAGGTAAGCGTATAGTAACAGGTTGAGCTTGTGTTACAGTTTGTCTTCAAAGTAAAGAGATGAAAGATTACCTCACTGATTTGACTGCTGTCTTTCCTTCTGCTTAGTTACAGACTATCTATTTTGGTCCTTGGAAATATGTGTCTGATCTCTCACGACTTGTGTTATGCAACTGTGTTTCCTCTTTCATTTTATTACATTAAATAATAGGCGTACATTATTTGGACACATTTTACATATTATGCATCTTATTATGATGGAACCGCTGAGAAATTAGATTTGGTGGATTAATAGTCAGTTGTACTGCTAGATGGCCTTCACATTCTAGTTAAAATAAAATAAAAATTAGCATTTTTCTTCCAGCAAACTTTCACAGAGTACTATCAACATTGCTCTAAATGATTATTTTATTCACAGGAGGCGACTCATCAACAACATCTCAGCTGAATTGTCTCTCTTCCCCCAATGTGTCCCGTACCAACCTCAGTGTGAAGTTTGTCTCTCCCGATACCGTGGACAATTTCAGTAAGTTGTGGAATTGCTCATGTACAGTGGAACTTCTATTAGTGAATGAGGTAGGATGTAGCCCGTAAGGTGAATAAATTACCAAAGTCTGCCATAAAAGAGCATTTAGTTTCAACGGTAATTCATCGCAGACTGAAGAAAATTTGCTCACTAGCTAAACTATACGGGCTAGCTACATCCTTATTCATTCACTATAGAGGAGTTGTACTATACTAAGGTACAATGAGATTAATATGTATTTCTTTCTTTTAGCTGTTAGTTCTGAAACTTTCATTTATTCTTACTCTCAATGATGAATGCTTTGCTTGTCAAGATCAGTTATTCCAATTGTTATTGTTCAGAATAAAGGTAGGGTAAGTTCTTAATTATCGGTCAGTTCCCCATTTTCGGACACGTAAGAAAAAACGATATAATAATAATTATTTAATCTTTATTTTAATTGGTATTCATGATACGAAATTTAATAATTATTATTATATCGTTTTTTCTTAAGTGTCCGAAAATGGGGAACTGACCGATAATTAAGAACTTACCCTAGTTACTCTTATTCCATACTGAGTATCCCTTAGAGGAGGTAGAGGTGGTGATCAACATGATTACCTATTAGCAGATGGTGTAAGTGGTTAAGGACTATATTTCACCTAACTTTTCTTTATTTAGATAGTTTGTTTTCTAAATATCTCTCTTCCTCAGATATCAGCAGGAAGAGCTCTTCTTTCACCAAGCGCAAGTCCACTCCACACCCCATAAAGAGTAAGAGTGCTCTGCCATCTATGGAGAATGATGACAACTCAGCTGATGAGGCTGTACCAGTCCTACGTCTGAGTGAGAGTCCTGCCTCTGAAGAGAAGAACAGGTCCTTGTTGAAGAGGGAATCCTTGTCAAAGAGGGAGTCTTTGACAAAAAGAGAATCTGTGTCAAAGAGGGAGTCGGGTTCTATGTTCACCGTTATAGACAAGTCTCCATTTGTTGAGAGTGCAAAGAAAGAGTCATCAAGAAAGAGCAGCACTCCATCTCAACAGTTCAACTCCTCCACTACTGGCTCCAAGAGAAAATCTTTGAACGACTCCAAGCGAAGTCGCAAGAGTATCAACGCATCCCTCGACAGTAGCTACATCCAATCAACCTTAGAACCCAATGAAAGCTTCACCAAACCCACTGAGACTGTTTTCTCTGTCAAGAAGTCCGACAGGAGAGTTAGTTTAAACAAATCCACAGAGAAGAAGCCAGCAGATGCAGTCTTCTCTGTCTCACTCAATGAAAGTGACTCTAAATCAACGGATAGCTTTTCCCAAACCATCACCGCAGAGGACATCGCTATCATGACTCCCATTTCAACCAAAAAGCGCAAGGCAAGGATGCAGGATCTGGCTTCCAGTGTTCCTAGGCGTTCTGCACGTCTCTCCTCTATCTATGACTGCTCTACACCGTGCAGTCAGCGTGCAGAGCCTGTGACACCGTGCAGTAGGACTACACAGAGGTCACATGCTGCTCACGCTGACCTGACCTGGTTAACAGAGAACACTCCTATTTCAAAGAGGAAAAGGAAGAGGAAAGGTAGGGGTTAGAAACTTAGAGTAGCCTTTGGTAAATAAAAAGAACTTTTAGGGTAAGTTATGAATTATCAGTCAGTTCCACATCTTCGGTTATTTCACTTGGATTTGTTTCCATGCTACCTGCAGGTATCATGGATACCAATTTAAATGAAATTATTATTATTTTAATATATATAGTTTTTTTTTACATTTCATTTATTTAACATAAAACTGAGATCTTGAAAAATAGGTGCAGTGTAGGCATTTCTTTCACTTCCACTGATGATGCGTACTGCCTTCTTCTGAAGTCTGAAAACACTCTCAGTTAAATAATTAGCAGCTCCATACCAAACTTCAATGGCATAACTTATTGTTTAATGAACGTAAGAATTGTATACAGTTTTGAGAACGTTGCGTGGTAGTACCTACTTCTCTTACTTTCCACATCATGACAATAAATCTGGTAGAAGATGATTTTTAAATGTGCGATTGATAAGCGAGATTATTATCTAAATTCAACCCTAGGTATTTTACTTTGATAGTGAATTCTATATTGCTTCCATCATCATTACAGGATTAATCTGGTAACTATTACGGTAAGAGAATACTGTATATTTAGTTTTCATGGTAGGTATTTATCATTATTCTTCAGCCTGTTGCTAACTATACCAAGATTCGCCTTAATATCCACATGTGCAGTGAACCAGTGACTAATAAATTTCTAGCAATTTTCATTATTTGAAAAATTTCGTACAATATGGGGAATCGTTGAAGAATATTCAAAAACACAAGTCCACCCAACACGTTGCCCTGGAGAACACCACATGTCACTTCCAGTATTGAAGAAGTTACATTTTTTAGTAGCTACAACACTTTGCTGACGACCAGTTAAATATGACCTGAGACATGACCGAAGATGTGGAACTGACTGATAATTTATAACCTCTCCTGTCTGAATATAATATGAATTGGAAGAAATCACTAAATTTCATCTCAAATGTTTAATATGATTCCAATCCAATATAGTTACATTTCTTTCTTTCTACCTGATAACTATTTACGTTATAAAATGATCAGTTATTTAACTTAAAGTTTCTGGAAGTTTTAGCATCAATATCAAAACCTTTTGCTTTTGAGTAGCTAGATGGTCGATTCAGACAAAAGAATTGCCATTGCTTAATTCAACTCAATTGTTCATCTTCCAGACACTATTGGAAATGTTGCGGATAGTTTTGCAGAGCAACCTCAAACACCGAAAGTTGTGCTAACTCCTGCTACTGAAACACGTGAGTTATTACCTACCTCAAGTCAAAAGAAGTAATATAGGTACTTCCATATCCTGTCCCTTGTACTTGCTTTACTTCTGACGTCAGTGATATGGCCTTGGTACCTAGACGTTAAACCTCTAATGAATTATTCGTGAATTCGTACTGTTTTACTTTCCAGGAGTAAAAGCATTAAAACTTCTCATCCTGTTGAAATGCTTAACTGAATCTATAGAATATTCTTTTCGTAGACGTTAAACCCCCTAATAAATTAATTCTTCCTTAATTCTTTTAAATGTTTTTCCTCCAAGAGTGAAAGAATTATGCTCATTCTCTTATAATGCTTCTACATCTCTATTCTATCGTAATTCACAAACAGAATCTGTTGTCCAAGAGAACCAGAATCATATTTCTCTTCGAAGCAATACGTGTGTTGATGGCTCTTCACCTGAAAGTGTTGAAAACATCTCAAACCACCAAAAGAAAAAGAAGATCAAACCTCCCAAGTGGCTGAAGGTCATGGCCAGGTCTCTTCGCGACTCTTCATTTGTAACAGTCGGGGAAGAACTTCCAGAGTCTCAAAGCTTTATTGCTCTAACAGATGTTTCCGGGTACAACAAACCAAACAAATCTCCGTCAAGTCTTGCCCTCTCTGTCCCTCGTGTTAACAAGAGCAAGAGGAAAACCCTGAAACGTCGCAGTAGTGTTAGAAATCAAAGTTCTGATGTAGAAGATGGTAACATGGACTCTGGTACCACGACCCATCAAAGTACCATGCAGAGGGTTAGGAACCTTCTGGGTAAACTGGAGACGCACAATAAAACTAGCAATACTGATTCCAGTGGTAAGAAATCTAAACGCAAGAAGAAGAGGTTGGTCAAAGTAGATTTAGAAGATGAGCCTGTCCTAAATATGTCTCTAAATGATGGTGAGGATGAAACAGAAGGTGCAGGTGATCAAAGAGAAAATGCCGATCACCAAGCAGAAAATTCCAATGATCAAGCAGAAAAAGCTGATAATCAAACAGATGGAGTTGATCAGCAAACAAGAGTTGATGATCAAGCAGATCAGTTCTCAGACTGCACTAAGGCCCTTCACACCACTGAAGGTGTTCAATCCAGTCCTGTGAAAGGTAACTCACAACCTAACTCTTTGGCTACCTAGCTACAAACTAACATGCAGTGGAAAATATTAGATGCTTTACTGTAGCAGTGTTCTTCCATAGAAGATATTAGATTTTCTAGTGTAGCGAAGTTTCTTCCATAATCTTCTTATTTACCTTTAATGTTTATTTTTCTTATAGATTGTTTTTCTTTCTATTTTTAGTAGCTAGATCATTCTTTCCGTTTTAGAAGCTATTTTATTTTAAAACTACATCTAAGTAATGGTTTTTAAATTCTGGAGAAAGGTTGATGTATGTATTATTTGTCCCACATGGTATCATCAACTTGGTATTAGTCATTAGTTGGTTACTGTAAAGTAGAACTAGTAATTAGATGTACTTATAGATACATCTAATACTTATAGATGTACTTATAGACACTCACATTCTTTTTGGTGATTTTCAGAAAATATATTCATAATGTTCCAGCTAGGTGACTTCATGGAGCCACTTTCTTTTCTGACTGCTTTTTCCTAGTTTCTTGTACTTAATTTCTTTTTGACATCAGCACTATGGCATTTGGTTCCGAAGCAGATGTCAAACCCCTACTAAATTAACCACACTAGCACGGGAAGTGGCGCTTATGGAGACTAGCATTAGAGTCTGTGGTTACTTACTAACCAAGGAGTCCCTATATTTATGGGTCTAAAAGTATCCTTCATTGCACGCATTCTATTTTCTAACTTATGGATATTTTTGAACACAATGTTGTTTTAATAATCACAAATTGAAGTGTGAAACTAGTCAACCGTGGAATATGATTGCAGACAAATTTTACTTTGACTGTACATGCTATTAAATGTTAGTGACAATTACCAGATGTTATTTAAAGTCTCATTAAAATATTTTGGTCATGGATAGAACCAGTTGATAATAAAATAGTGAGTTAATTTCTTCTCCACAATGAATATACATATTTTGATGCATTTTTCTTACTAATAACTTATTTAAAATTTTGTTTGGTATTTAAATAGAATCTGGTAATTGTTTGTTTCCTCTACCTCCAAACAACCTCTCTAATCAACACCTCCCCCATCAGGCACACTAGGGCTGCCTGATGAGCTGCTCAGACCCTCTGCACTCACATTCGAGACAACGTGTACACCAGGTGAGAAAGGTACAGGTTAAAGGGCCATTACAGGGGTGAGTATTGAGATAGAGCTATAGTTACACTGAGAAAGGTACAGGTTAAAGGGCCATTACAGGGGTGAGTAGTGAGATAGAGCTATAGTTACACTGAGAAAGGTACAGGTTAAAGGGGTGAAGGCTGGGTCTCACATCAGTGTTCTATCCATAACGAGTCCTCTCTCATAGAGTCAGTAAAATAATATATCATTTATTTGAATTAAACCGAAAGGTACGGTTTGGATGTGTGTGAAGTTGCTCTCATTTTTATTTACTAATCACTATCAGTAGGGTTGTGACAATATGCGTTCAAAATCATAGATCTAAGAATATCATAGACGAAATGAAAAGGAATCGAATACTATATAGCTACCGCTGATTTAGAACGATTCAATACTGTTCAATTCTCTTCATCTATAATATTTTCAGGATCTATTATTTAAACGCATATTGTCACAACCCTACTAATTAGCTACCGGATGGGAAATAGTCCAATGAGTGATATTATGAACTGTGATTGCTTTTAACTATCATAATACACTCATTGAATTGGTACCAATTGGTTCTGAACGATGAATGGATGTATTTTCATAGTCATAAACCTTCTAGTTAATAATATACTCATTGGAAATTAATAATTCTCATTCGGTTACTTATTAACTAGTAAAAAAATATGAATATGGTAGTTAATTTCTGTAGCATAGGAAATGTATTACCATATTTAAATTTAGAACTAAACCTCTCTCGTCAGGCACTTCATTGTTATATCTATGAGGTACTCAACTTTAACACGGTAACTGCCACATGTACCACCAGTGGTACATTAACATCTTGCGTTTAGCGCCACATGTACCACCGGTGGTACATTTTCCATTTTTTGGAAACTATTTTCAAATCCACTTTATGATTACATTTTTAGGATTATAGATATTACAATAGTGCCTAGTTCATTTACAATACTGAGAATTTTTGAAAAATCACAAAAAATAGCGTGATTTTTTACAAGAAGTAGCTTTGTTTCCAGTAATTATCAGCTAAGTCGTGGCGCTAGTGGCAAACCTCTAATATCAGGCATGGCGATTAACGTGTTCAATTGTTCATATTGAAACCATCTTGCTGTACATAACTCAAAAACTTCATTTTTATATTCTATTGATTATTTAAATTGTTCAATGATGCCCCATCTCTCCCAACAGATGGCTCTGTTTTCTCTGGTGATTTATCCGAGGCTAACACACCCCAGTCTAGAAAGAAGAAGAGAGTGCCTAAAATGTCACGTGAGTTGTTTAATGGTGGAACAATAACAAATAGGCTTGTGTCTTTATAGGATGAAGTTATTTTATTCTTGTATATACTTTAAAGGGTACCCTTAAAGGCTCAGGACTTAACGGGTCTTAATGTTACCTAGTTTGTATCTGAATGTAGACATTTCTGTTAGAAGCGCGTGTTTCTCGACGCTCGTTTTTATATGGCTACTGTAAGGGAACATTTTTGTCAAATAAATATGATAGGGTAAATTACGAATTATCGGTCAGTTTCACATCTTCGGTCATAAAAGAAAAAACGATATTATAATTATTTTATTTTTAACTAAAATAAATGATAATTATATTGTTTTTTCTTATATTCTCGTTGAAAAAGTAGGAGGAGCTTAGCAAAAAGTCTGGTGGAAAGACTTCAAAAACCCCACGTGTGTACGGCCCTTCAAGGTGATACTTTAACCATCTCTCATTTCAGTTGGTGTTTTTGCCCCAGATTCTAAGATGCAGTTACTCAATGTAACCAGTGACGTAAGCAAAGACCTCATCTCCTTTGATTCTCCAGTCCCTGGTAACTTGTGATATTCATTGAAAACATGGTTTGCTGTCCTTAATCGAGGAACTAAATAACTTGACTTTTTTTGTTGTTCAGGTCGAGTAAGTCAGTTGGCATCACTTTACGAGGAGGAAATGACTCCTTCCAGCGGTAAAAAAAGGAGAGGAAGACCTTCATCTGTGAGAAAGAGCATTAGACTGAAGAAGGTTATAGAGGACTGAAGAGAAGGTACTGGAAGACTGAAGAGAAGGTACTGGAAGACTGAAGAAAAGGTACTGGAGGACTGAAGAGAAGGTACTGGAAGACTGAAGAGAAGGTACTGGAAGACTGAAGAGAAGGTACTGGAAGACTAAAGAGAAGGTACTGGTAGGGTTTTTTTTCTGAATTATCGAACCTTTCCACATTTTATCTCGTATCCATGATACCTACAGCTATCATGGATACGAGATAAAAAGAATTAACTAGTATATAAATTCTTTCCTACATGATCGAAAATGTGGAACCGTTTAATAACTCAGAACTTTTACCTGTAGGGTAAGTTCTTAATTATCGGTCATTAGCTACCCCATTTTCGGACACGTAAGAAAAACGATATAATAATAATTTTTTTTTCGTTTTTCTTACGACGTGTCCGAAAATGTGGTAGCTACTGACCGATAAATAAGAACTTAGCCTAGATGAAATTAATTGATGAAAGTCTAATGTAGTGTTTGATTTAAAGTTAAGTTTATTTTCTGTTTATCTCTATTGTAAGCAAATCCTAATCTAGAAATGACTTTTAAAACTTTAAAATAAAATGTTAAATGCTGATAATAATGAAACTTTCTTTGCTTTGCCTTCTATACAAACTATAATTGTATCTTTTGAATATCTTTCTCACTCGTTTAGAAAACTGTTCTTTGTTTAGCTTTTCATTTTGGTAGTGTGTTTATTCTGCTTAGAATTATTCAGTGTGAAAACTACATCATCGAGAATAGTTTATATAGGGTAAGTTGCGAGTTATCGGACGGTTCCATATTATCGGACTCAAGAAATGAGTACATAATAATTGTTATGATTTTTTAAATGTTCGAAAATTTGGAACTGTCCGATAACCCAGAACTTGCACCTTTTTGTTAACTTCATTTAGCGATTTCTTTATGTACTTCTCACCTAAATATTTTAAAGTTAGTTCCGGATGTTAGGTTCAATATCAACATGTGTTAAATTCTATAATTTCTTTTGTTTGCCAGTTTTTAGTATTTGTTTTAGTGTTTTAATTCTTTTATAAGAGTGCAGTATTAGCATGGATTAATATTTTCTGTAACAACTAGGTATATTAATAAAGGTTATATTTATCACTTCTCGTGTTTAATTTGTAAGGGGGCAGGGGGCGGAAGCCCCTAAGGGCCGTACACACGTAGGGTTTTTTAAGTCTTTCCATCAGACTTTTTGCTAAGCTCCTCCTACTTTTTCTACGAGAATATAAGAAAAAACGATGTAATTATTATTTATTTCAGTTGGTATCCATGATACCTGCAGGTATCATGGATACCAACTAATAATTATACAATTCATATAGTTTTTTCTTGAATTCTCGTGGAAAAAGTAGGAGGAGCTTAGCTGATAGTATGATGGAAAGACTTGAAAAACCCTATTACGTGTGTACGGCCCTTAGGGGTTTCCGACCCCCCCCCTCTTTCTCATCTCCCTGAGGCTCTATGTTGTTGGAGGTACCTTTGATTGTTGTGTTTAGGGAAATCATTCCTACTTAAATAATAAATGGCTTAAAATATAACGTTAAACTGTTTAAATAATTCGCCATTAATTTGAAGAAAGAAGTTTATTTGTCAAAATACGATATAAAATTTCAGTTTTCTATGAACTTGTAAATAGTGAAAAAAATATCTTTGTGAAACAAATGTATTTTATCTTTGTAAACAATATTTTCATATAATCTTGCATTTTCATCTTCAACTGAACATTAAATTATTTTTATATGGTTGGTGGCCTAGTGAATTTATTAAGATTCAGTGGAAACAGGTTTCGAAATTTAAATGATCAGAAATTCAAATAGTGATTTTACTTGAGATTTTTTAAATTAATTATTGTCTGATTGTGTCAATAAAATGTTACTTCAATAATTAACAGATTTGCTTAAATTAAAATCCTAATGTAAGTCTCGTAAGCTCTATACAAGTTGCAGTAAATAGAACTAAGGATTTTTGGTAATTGGAATTCAAAATACTGTTTTATTTAGGATAATTTTAAAAATATTAGTGACTGAAACTAGGTATTGACTTTTATCAAACTCTATGAAAATTACACTCAAAATTGGTTAGTGAAGTTTTTACGTGATTGTTAGGATTAATGAATTTATATATATAACATAGTGAATTTAAATACTCATTTAATAAGAGTTTTTTTCTCATAATAACCAGGTGGAATATTAATCACATTGAATTTTCTCAAATACACTCCGTGAAATTGTATCAGTTTGATATTACGAGAAATTGTGACTAAAAGTACCAAGACGTAATAACAACTTTCGATTTCATTATATAATAATTAATGAATACCTAATCAAGGAGAGAGAACTCAGAGAGGTGTTAACCTCATTAAAAATTTAATTTAATTTTTTTTTAAAGTGTTAATGTCTTGCATTGATGCTGATAGATTTCAATGAGGAAAAGTGCGTGATGCAATCAATTCTTGGAAATGTCTTATCACAGAACATTGAATAAGAAGAAGCTCAGATCGAACGTGTACTCACGTCCATTTATTGCTGACGTCACTATAAACGCTCTCTCGAAAACAGTTTTAACCTGCAATCTACCTCAGCTCATTATCTTTGCTGGGAGCCATATCTTCCTACCACATTATCCATGTTTTTAACTTTTTTCCAAGTGTAAAATCTTCACTAATCACTAGGAAGTAGGAAGCCAAATTTCTCCTTTAAAGTATCTTAAATGTGGTGACCTGGATCCATATTTCACTAAACTGGCGACTTTCCTGCCACACGTTAAAACATGGTATTTGGTGCACTGAACTCCTCTGACTTTTTCAAAAATCTGAGAAATATCTGCCAACATAATTCCTACTTCACCAGTCTGCAGAATATGGAACATTTTTCCGAGACTCTCTGCGGGAGTTTTCGATTGAATTTTAGAAATTTGAGATCTCTGCGGGAGATCTTGAATTAATTCCTATGTTACCATTAATTTAGCTGCGGGAGATTTTGAATTAATTCCTATGTTATCATTAATTTAGCTGCGGGAGTTTCTGAAGCTGCTACTGAAAATCAGAGAGTAACTGTCTCTCAAATTAAAATCTCTGCGGGAGAAGAGACACATTCTGCTGACTGGCTACTTCAAAACTTCAAGAGTATGTACCAAGTGGCCGATTAATTGTCTACTTTAAATTTGTGAAAATAAGTATCTTTCACATACCTATATAGACAACTAATGAGCACTTAAATTAGATTTATAATTATAATTGGTGACTCATAATCTTAAACGGCGGAACCGCGCCAGACTGCAGGAACTGGTAAACTAAACTGTTCTCCAAATAATCCTCAATTTTGGCTTCTGTTCTCAGTAAAATTATTATAATACATGTAAATATAGGGTCACGCAGGTAAATTGCGGCCCACTCACTAACTGCGGTGCGGCCTCTAACAACTGAAACAACATAGCTTCAAAAGACACGCCAAAACTTAAATTAATAAGTTATAGCATGCAATGTGCTTCTTTCGATAGCTATGCAACATTTTAATGTTATTTAGATTCAGAATATTTTAGAGACTCTCTTGAGAGGACCGCAATTAAAAATTAAAGGGCCGCAATTTACCTGCGTGACCCTAGAAGGAAATTAAGGATTGTTCGTACAGAAAATGTTAAAAATGTCCCATATTCTGCTGACTGGGAACCGCGCATCTTTATTGAAATGTAAACAAAGCCATTTGGCATTTTGTTTTGATATGGCACAATCCACAATGTATAATTCAAATTGTATATCAGTTTTCTGTGTTCTTTGTTATGAATGATGTGGTCACTACTTGTCATTTTAATTTGATGCTCTCTGACTAATTATCGGAAAAAAAAAATGAATAACTTTAACTATGAAAGAAAGTATGCCTCTCTCAGGCTCTCTGTGATTGACTGGTATCAGTTGTATGTCTCTCTCTAATGACTGATTGGCTGATACGCTCTCAATTAATTTAGGTAGTTACCATGTATACTAGTATAGGACTAAGGAGTATGTCAGTTAAAGCCAATTAATTGGCTTAGATTTGAAATGGTAAAATCTCAGATATGTCTAATTGGCTTTAAATTTTGAATTAATTCCTATGTTCCCATGTTAATTTTGGCTTGAAATCTTGAAAAAATGAGCCAAATTGGCTTGGGTCAGATTTTTTGTGAAATTTTGGCTCAAAAACTGGCTTACAATTTTCCAGTCTCTGAAACATGGGGTAGTACCGTAGTTCTAATAATAATATAGGTATATTGAAGACTGTCGACTTTCAAAATTGGAATTAAATTATGACGACTGGCGACTGCATTACTAATTTTTGTTGACTTATTTTTGAAAAAAAAAATGTATCGGCGACTCAATGAACATTCTCTGAAACTAGGCCAACATTTTTCATCAATTTGTCTAGTCCTCCAACATTTTTCCAGTTTCTCCTCTGAAAATTAATGGTAATATAGGAATTAATAGCTAAATATTCTCTGACATTGCAGGAATTTTTTTATTAGAGAAATTAAATATCTGCCAACATTTCATTGGAATTTACCACCAAATTCAATCTGGCTCATGCCCTTATTCTTGAAAGCAGGCTACATTCATGCATTTTCTTTTTAATTGCATGCTGCATATTTTTCTAGACTTATTTGTCTAGTCATAAAAATGATAAAATGCAATGCTATTGAGATATGTTATTTGTTTTTTGCCGTTATGTTATTGGTATTTGGATTTTACTTGGTTTCATGATTCATCTGCATATGTTTACGGTACTATTTAAATTAATTTAAAATTCACTAATTAGTATTATAGTATCCTTAACTTAGGTAATACAAATTAAAAGTTTTCCTCTGTTACTGAGAGTTTTTTAAAAATAAATAAAAACTGAATAATTTTTTTTATTTAATATAACATTTTCCACTCCAAAACTTCTATACCTATAAATATTTCATAACAAAAGACAATTTAGATATTTTATTTTTTATATAAATTTAGATATTTTATATCTGAATATTTTTATATAGTCCTACCAAACAATGTACCTTCACTTTTTTCAAGTTACATGCAAAGAAAATGACGGAAAAAGAGGACTAACTAACCTAAATGTAAATACAAAATGTATACAATAAATTTTTAATAGCATGTTTCAAGGTATAAGTGCATGCTTTCCAGTCTGTATTTCGCGGTAAATTCCACCGACTTGTCGGTGGAATTTTTTCCCCTTTGAAAATAATATTCTGGCAATATCGGTCCATGTTTCAAAGTGTGGACAAAGTCGCCGGAATATTGGTGACTTATGAGGGGTTAAATAAGTTGAAAAACATGTAAATAATAAGTAAATTACTCCCAAAATAGTCTCAAAGAGTTACACTTGCATCAGACATGAAGCTTAAGGATGTTTTCAAGTGTAAAATCTTCACTAGGAAGTCAAATTTCTCCTTTAGAGTACCTTAAATGTGGTGACCTGGATCCATTTTCTCACTAAACTGGCATCTTTCCTGCCACACTTTGAAACATTGATGTCGATGGATTTTTAGCTAAAATGTTGGTGGATCAGTTAAATTACTGGAAATTTATGGTCGATTTTTTCAGCTTTTTGAAAAAGTCAGTGGGATTTTGTGCACCAAATACAGACTGGCATGCTTTCAAGGCATAAGTGCATACTTCAAACTTCAAAGGCATACGTGCATGATTTTCAGAGCATACATCATGCTCTTTAGAGCATAAGTACATTGATATTATGGGGGTCCATACAATTACCGGAACAGACCATGAATTACCGGAACGGAACATGATTTACTGGAACAGACCATGATTTACTGGAACAGACCATGAATTACCGGAACGGAACATGATTTACTGGAACAGACCATGAATTACCGGAACGGACCATGAATTACCGGAACTGACCATGAATTACCGGAACGGAGTTGTTTTATTGAGAAATAGTCCTTGTTAAGTCATATAGGTATACATTAGGTCTATTTATGTTCCAATTGATATCATATTTTACCATTTTATACTCATTTCTGTTTGTATATTTGCTACCAAACATCTGCAACCTAGTCATAAACTTTACTAGAGTTTATGCTGAAATTCGTTTTCTTTGCATAATCTTTCCAAGAAAATATTTTGAGGGGGAACTAAAGTAATTTTAATACTGGATTCCATATTATAGTTTTAATGAGAAGCATTTTGGTTTTATTTTGTGTATCCATTGCCCAGTCTGTATTTCGTGGTAAATTCCACTGATATGTCGGTCGAATTTTTCCCCTTTGAATATAATATTCTGGCAAAGTCGATGGATTTTTAGCTATTTATTCCTATGTTACCATTAATTTTCTGTGAAAAAATGGGTAAAATGTTGGTGGATCAGCCAAATTACTGGAAATTTATGGTCGATTTTTTCAGCTTTTTCAAAAAGTCAGTGGAATTTTGAGCACCAAATACAGACTGGTCCATTGTTAGTATGTGTTGATATTCTATTAATCAGGATTTCTAATTTTGTGCAATATTTACAAATTTATTCCATTTTTATAATCGGGTAGTAGGTAAATTCATAACTGCTATCTGTTGCATTAAAGTTATGATGACCCATGACTTACTTAATATACATATACATATGCATATTAATATGTATATTAATATATGCTTACTTAATATACATAACATAAAATGATACAAAAATATTTTAAACCTATAACACAGAATCACGGACTACCTAATCCATCATGTCATGTCAATTTTCTGTCTATGTTGCAGATGTTTACGAATAAAAATGAGTATAAAATGGTAAAATATGATATCAATTGGAACATAAATAGACCTAATGTATACCTAAATGACTTAACAAGGACTACTTCTCAATAAAACAACTCCCTTCCCGTAATTCATGGTCCGTTCCGGTAATTCATGGTCCGTTCCGGTAATTGTATGAACCGCTTTTATGGTATGTTTTTTAGTGCATGATGTCACAACCCTACTGATAGGTTGATAACTAAGCCAGACCAGCTACAGTGCTACCTAGTGGCTAGTTAATTATATTTATACCCAGCACTATATCTCAAAAACTAAGCGCTTCCACAACAAATGGTATTCTTTGGAATACCATTGGATATGTTCTCAACTTCTCAGTAAAATACAATACATCATTTACTGTAGATAAATATAGGATGAATGAAGGATTGTTAGATGTCTCATATTTTGTAGATTCATGACTGGATTATATATAATTTATTATGATACTATTACTACCTAATGATAGGAGAAAATTTTAAATTTACTAATTAAATATTGTTTGCACAGAAACTGTTAGCTATAAATGTCTCATGTTTTAACTTCTACACCAGTCTGCAGAATATGGAACATTTTTCTAAGACTCTCTAGTCTCTGCGGGAGTTTTTGAGAAATAGAAATTGGAGATCTCTGCGAGAGATCTTGAATTAATTCCTATGTTACCATTAATTTTGCTTATATAGATTTTGAATCAATTCCTATGTTACCATTAATTTAGCTGTGGAAGATTTTGAATTAATTTCTATGTTTCCATTAATTTAGCTGTGGGAGATTATGTCATTCTGAATCTGCTGCTGAGATTCAGGGATTAATTATCTCTCAAATTAAAATCTCTGCGGGGCATGAGACACATTATGCAGAGTGGCAAAATGCTATACTCTATTGCAATTTGCAAAATTGCAGATAGTACCTCAATCAATTTAGAGCTAGTAAGCTAAGTTAGCATAGTAAAGTCTGCTGAATTTCAAGTGTATTTAATTTATTATATCTTTGAAAAGATTTTTCAAAGTGATAATGTCTAAAATTGTTGCTTGCACATACAAAAAATTAATTGGGTTTAAAGGCCTTGTTATTATTGGACTCCTGAATTATCCAGTGAAAATTTTCTAATTAATTTCTATATTTGGAGTTTTGGATAATTTTGGAGAGAAATTTGAAAATCTTTTGAGAGAAATTGACCCAAAATATATACCTGGAGAGTGATTGGGCATGCTTTTGCAGATTCGCTGTTTCCCATTTTTCTGCCTAATTTTATCATGTAAATTTACATTTTCAGGTAATTGTTCAAATAAGCTAGATTTATTTATCTTTGGTGCTATCTATCCAAACTACTGTGAAAATATCCATGTGTTGTGCTAGTAATAATGAATGAATCTCCGAAAGGCTGTGCTCCACACGAATGCAGTCATTCTCCTGACAAATATCAAGATGAAGAATTGGACCCTAGGGTTCAAGTTGAGTTGGACAGACTGAATGTAGCAACAGACGAGATTAACAAATTGGAGAGCACTTTGGAAGATGCCAACAACAGCTTCAGAAACGAACTAAGTGACAACAGCACCCGACTCAGAGACCTCGGTTCAAAACTAGGTGGTGCCATAGAGAAAGCACGGCCTTATTTTGAAGCAACTGCTGTAGCGCACAGACTGCAGCTTGACTGTCAGAGATCGGCTGTGCAGTACCATAGAGCTAATGCTGTGCACCAGGCTGCTAGATCTACTATATCTCTTGCTGAGGAGAGGTTTACTAACCCCAACCATGAGCACCACAGGTACTTACCCACTTCCATGTTTAACCCTTTAGCGACCAGGTGGACACTCGTGGCTCCTTTCATTTAGTAGTCCTATGGGACCAACTAGCCATATGTGTCCTCTTCAATTTATTTTTTATAAACTAAAAAAAAATTCTCATCAAATAATTTTTATAGCCTCACTGATGTCTAAACACAAAAAAAAAGTTATTAAAATATTATTTTCAAAGTCGGAGAAAAAAAAGTGGTTTGCTAAAGGGTTAATATTGTTTGAACATGTTTTAGCTAATTTATATATTTTTTCATTATAAACATCTTTTACTATGTATATAACACACACTTAGCTTAAAGAAATTTTAAAATTAAATGGCTCCTTTATAAAGGAGCCATTTTCTTCCTTTATAATATTTTCCATTACTAAAGATTATTGTAATATTGCTACTTTATTTTGTTCTGATATTTCCTATTCTTTTACTGAATATGCATTCGTATTTCAGAGAATTTGATCCTGCCTGGCAAGAGATGCTGAACCACGCCACCAGGAAGGTGCTTGAGGCTGAGGCAGGGCGCAGTGCTAGTGAGAGAGAGCATGAGAAAAGGGCTGCCTCTTTCAATGAGGCACAGAAAAAAGTCACTCAACTAGGTGAGATCTTTTAATTTTTATTACTTTTACATCCAAAAAAAGTTTCACAAACTTGTGAAGATTTAAAATGTTTACAAAATCCTAAATTAAAACATGATACGAAATACTAAACTAAATTTAACATTAAAAAGACGATTCTGTGGTATAATCTTTCTCTCAAACGAGGAACCTATTATAGTGTCCTAGGTTGTCAGTTTCTAAAGGGACTTCCCCCTCTGTAAAGATCATATCCTTCTTGTTTTTGATGGAAAATATTGTCTTTAAATAAAATTGAAATGTAGCTAATAGCTAAAAATGGAAGTTAATTATTTTAATCATTAGCAACTGCTTGATTTTTTAAAATTATTTTTTATCAAAGCTGTTGGAATTGCAGTTTTAACTCATTGCTGCTAATTAAACTTACAAATTACAAAGGGTTGTTGCCTTAGATTCTCCCTAACATACAAGTTTCCCCTTACAGATCGTCAATTGAAGAGTTCCATCAGCAAGGCACGTCCTTACTTTGAACAGAAGGATCAGTTTGACTCTCAAATGCAGCACATGAGTGAGCGTGTACACAGTCTGCAGAGGGCAGTGGCTGCGGCAAAAGCTAACTACTCTCAGGCTCTCAGAAACTTGGAGAGGGTAAGAAATATATAAACTAGCTATCAAATTTAGTGTGACGTAATGAGAAATAGAGCTGAGGAAATTATTTCCACTCCCCTTTTTCAACTTGCAACCTTAAATCAATTTTGTTTTTTCATCACCAGATCTCCGAAGAAATTCACTTGCAGCGCAGATTTAACAGTGAAAAACGTGAACCTGGAGTTGGAGCCGAGGAAATCATTTATGATGAGGTTGGTTGATATTTATCTGAACTTTTATGACACTACTAACTTTGTACATCAAAGACTGTTCAATTTCGGTCTTTGATATTCTTTTTGGTGCTCTCGACTCTTCTTTTCTAGAATAATCACCTTCTTTTATATAAAAATCCTAAATATGGATTTGGGTTTAGATATATTCTTGACTCTTCCAATTTTCTTTTCAGCCTGTTTGCAAAGCACCTTCTGCATCTGAAGAATCAAAAGACGGTAAGAGTAGCTACGTCACAATGATAGAGGAGAACCCGACGCTAGTAGAGGGGGAAGGGAGGGCGCTAGTGGTGGGTGGTGATGGAGGTAAGGCAAGGACAGTCATTGGTATCAGTGCTGAGGAAGAACAACATCAACTGAACAAAAGAAAAAATAATAAATGTGATGATGAGAACGATACGAATAACGGTGGTGATACAGAAAAAGCTGAACATGGTAGAGATAAATATGATAGTGGAAGAGAAGTGAATGAAGATGGTAACATAGATACGACTAAAGAGAATTGTAGCATAGATACAGATAAACAAGATGGTAGTATAAATACAGATAACCAGGATGCAAACATAGATACAGTTCAAGATGATGCTATTATAGATGCCGATAAACAAGATGGTAGCATAGATACAAATAAACAAGAAAGTAGCATAGATACAGATAAAGAAGATGATTGTATAAATACAGTTAAACTAGAAAGTAGCACAGATACAGATGAAGAAGATGATAGTATAAATACAGTTAAACAAGGTAGCATAGTTACAGATGAAGAAGATGGTAGCATAGGTACAGATAAACATGATTGTAGCAGAAATACGGATAAAGAAAGCGGTATCATATATAGTAGCGAGAACATAGTTAATCAAGGTAAAGAAAATTGAGAGAATTAGTACAAAGATGGCATTGAAAAGAGCATTAATTGTTGGTCAATTTGAGCCACTGTTTGAAGTGGTTGTTATTATGCTGGACTCCGTCAATTTTTGTGATTTAGTTTTTTTAAATAGTTTCGTGACGCGGAAGTTAGCTAGAGTGTACAATTTGTTGTTTAATTTGGTAATGATTTTATTGGTAATGAATTTAAGTGATTTTACCTATTAGATTTATTTTGCTTGCTAAATCTGGTTCTATTAGTTAGCTAGTTATTTTTAACATTTTAAATGCCTTTTCTTTAGTCACTCATCAAAAGTTTTCTATGAGCTCAACTATTCAAAGAAAACTATCTGCCGCGTTATGAAGGGGTACTGCTTTAAATTTCATAAATACTCCTTGCATCTAAAGAATTGTAAACTAATTTTAGTTTATTTCGAACTTTAACAGCTTTTTAAATTTATTCTTCTATTCGTGACAATCTGTGGTTATAGTAACTATAAATCATCAGTACTATAAATATATATTTCTACTAATATACTCTATATTTGTAGGTAGTCATTTTTATGTATTTACATTCCTAATTATGTTAGCAGAGAATTTTTCTGTCATTAATTTAATGCTTTCATTATATAGGTAATAGACAATCAATATATTTTGATGGTGATGTGTAGAATTATTTCTAATCCAGGGTAAGTTACGTTATTCTGACTGTTACGCAGTTTCGTACATTAGTTACTTATAATATAAATATACTGACAGTTTGGTAGAACGTGTCACAGTGAGTGTTTACTTTGATTCTTTTTACACTTATTTCGATAAAAAAAAACAGTTTTTATAACTAATTAGCCAGTGAATGTTGTGTACATAATACGTAACTGTACAGGGAATACGTAACTGTACAGGGAATGCGTAACTGTACAGGGAATGCGTAACTGTACAGGGAATGCGTAACTGTACAGGGAATGCGTAACTGTACAGGGAATGCGTAACTGTACAGGGAATGCGTAACTGTACAGGGAATGCGTAACTGTACAGGGAATGCGTAACTGTACAGGGAATGAGTAACTGTACAGGGAATGCGTAACTGTACAGGGAATGCGTAACTGTACAGGGAATGCGTAACTGTACAGGGAATGCGTAACTGTACAGGGAATGCGTAACTGTACAGGGAATGCGTAACTGTACAGGGAATGCGTAACTGTACAGGGAATGCGTAACTGTACAGGGAATGCGTAACTGTACAGGGAATGCGTAACTGTACAGGGAATGCGTAACTGTACAGGGAATGCGTAACTGTACAGGGAATGCGTAACTGTACAGGGAATGCGTAACTCACCCTTGTTCTAAAATCTAAAGCAAACCATCTAGTGATAGTTAAATGGTTAAATCAAGGCTTTCTTTCTTACTCTTAATTCTAGACTCTTGATCTCCGTCTCCTAGTGTTTATATTAGTAACTTTGTAGAACTTTAAGTTGGGAATAATCTTGCCAATGATACTATTTAAATAAATGGGCTATAGTTCGACAATAACTGTTGAGAAAAGATAATCAGTATCTGTTTGGTATCTGTAGATACCTAACTTTATTCTCAGACTATAAAACTCACCAATTCTCTCCTAATAAAGCCTAGTTTACACATGCTGGTAAATCTTAAGATCAATCGTAAGTCCTCATATTGGATGAACGTTGCATTTAAACTTATCCGATTTATCTCTGAACCTGTCCAGCTCTTCGGAGAGGAGAGCTCAGTGAAGCAATGAGTCCGCAGATCAATCGTACAACGAAAGTAGCCATATAGATTATTGGATAGCTATATCATTTTGATTAGATCTTAAGGTTTATCCGAACGTGTAAACCAACATTAATGTAGCATAGCAACAAATAACCTGAATACTTTGTAACAGTTAAAGTTAATTTTCAAATTAATTTTTTTATTTTGTGGGTTGTATATAATTTAATTAATTCTATTTATAGCTAGACTGTTTTTAATCCTAAAATTGAGTGGTGAATGTTTTCAATTTCGCAATATTGACCATATGAAACTGTTTAGTGTGCTATTTGATTCCATACAAATTTATCTTGTGGTTGGTGACTTAGATCACGGAGTGGCTTTTCTGCTTCCATGTGCTTGTTCATGTGGCCACTTCCTTTCTGACTGCTTCTTCCAGTCTCTTGTATTTAATTTCCTTTGAAAGGACATTCCTTTCAAACCCCTCACTAATACATTCTAGTATTGCAATAGTAGTGTATGATATTCATTGTAACGCAAACACTAGTGGTTGGTTAGTGTCAATGATCATATTTATTTACTATTTTTTTAATCCATACTCACTGTATACTCTTTCTTTATTTTTAGTTCATTCATTTTGTTTGTCCACCCTTTTTTACACTTTTTTTTATCCATTTTTTATTCACTCATTATTTTTGTACTTTTTTATATATTTTTTTACATTTACTGACTACAATAAATAAAGCAATAATTAAATTAAATAAATTATAATATTTCAAATATATTAAATAGAGAAGATATTTTAAGATTTCTAAAGTAATTTAGTACCTATATTTTAGTAGCTATATATATCTATAGTTTAGCAGCATTAATTACTAATACTTATTTAGTTGAGGCATTTTGAAATTAGTCAAAAGCACCTTTTAATTCTTGCTAAATTGTTACTTAAATGATTATCAATTATATTTTATTGATTACCAATTCTTTTTTTCACCGTACAGAAATTATTGATGTGTGCTTTAGAATATTTAAATGAAACACAAGTATTGAGCCTCAGCATTGTGAATTTCATCAGTGTATGTAGGATTAGACATCTTATATAGAATGATCCCCTCCCAAACATTTATCAAATATATCTATAATATTAACTAGAAAAACTCTAAGCGTACGATATCACTGGACAACATCACAACATTTACAACAACATTGAGATAAGCTAACATTTAGTTAAACATTTCCCTAATAAAGCTAAACATTTTCCCAAATAATTGTAACAAATTGTAGAACATTTTTCCGATAAAGTTAACATCATTTTTAGTAAAAACATTTCTCCAACATCTCAGAAATCTTCACAATCAATAAAAAAATAAATCTGATCCTAATTAATTTTTCTAAAATCATATCAAGTTATCAGACCAATCCACATTTATATAAAAAAAAAACTTAAATATACTTAGCCTCAAAAGATATAAAGTTACACCCTTAGTTCTCATTACCCAAGTTTCCCTTATAAATTCATTCTAAATATAATAATTGAACAACAATTAGATATAAACTTCAGATCTGAATAATAGGAATAAATCTTCAATAGCGTTTACACTTTCATTTCATTTGAGTGTACAAACGTCTTAGAAAACTTCAAATATATTTCTGAAAATTTTAAACATATAGCTACTCTTTACATAAATCTTTCAACTATAAATGTTTAACAATAATATTCCATTTAATCTCCCTCCAATGACAAATTTTCTAAATAGTTTAAACATTTTATATCATAACTAATGATGGGTCAAAATATGGAGTAACTAATTACAGTATTCTAAAGATAACGCTCGAAAAATGCCCAGAAATTTCAGCAGCCAGATTACCCAAGTATTTCAGCTGCTGCCGGATTACCCAGGTATTTGAGCAGCAGCCGAATTCCCAAAAAATGTCCAGGTATTTCAGCTTCTGCCAGATTACCCAGGTATTTCAGCAGCAGCCGGATTGCCAAGATTTTCACCTGCTGCCGGTATGCCCGAAAAATGCCCAGGTATTCCAGCAACTTGCAGAAAAAAATACCTGAATAGTGCTTGGGCATATATAAATAAATAAAATTTAAACACATTTCATTCATATTAATAATTATATCAAATTATTCGACCCATCATTAGTTATAATGCAAAATATTAAAATTGCAAGATATAGAGCAAGTTACAAAATTGTGACAATCTTTATATTTGTAAGCTTCAAGTACTCATTTCACTAAAATAGTTCTTTATTACTGATATTTTCATGATTGTCTGGAAATTTCTCTCATAATTCTTCTCTAAATTCCGAAATATAACTTTGATTTTGATCAGTTGGGTAGTTTTTAATATTTTTAGCTACATCATATTTCCATTATCTAATCAAGTTTACATTCAGTAAATTAACTGTAGAACTCGTGCCACACAATGTAACGTTAAATCTCAATTAGGTAGTTAAAATGATAAAAACAATGCATTTACGGAAGATATCTAAGAGATGAAATTTAGAATTTAAGAGCTACGAAATTGATCAAGACTAAATACCCAGCACGTCATCGGACATAAAATAGAGCTTTGAGGAACATTAGCACAAACCTCGACATAAAAAAACTCTACACCCCTGACAGTATGCTGACCGCGTGTTGACGGTTGGCTTGGGCTCGACCAACAAGTGACATGAAACCCTTATCATGTCCTCACGACTCGAGATAGTTCATGTAAATTTTAAATAGGAAAGAACATTCAACATTAAAGAGAAATCTGACCATTTCACATAATTGTTGCCACTTTTTTAATAAATAGAATATACCTTCACCTCACACCATGTAGATGTGATCCTTAACGTTAGCACTGCTCTCATCTTGCTCGGGCAAGTCGGAGAAAGAAGTCAGTAGGTATTGGTTATCGTCAACACGAAGTACTGCGGCCCTTCCTGAAATATTAAAAATATTGACTATAGCTACTATCAATTAAACAAATAAATGAACAATTAAATGCAAGACACTTTGAATATGGAATTCAATTTTGTTATAAATTAAGAGTGATTGTAGACATATTTAACATAATCCAGAAATGTTTTCTTCGAGTTAGGTAAGTATATGAATCACGGTAACTGATATAAAAGGACCCAAATGGAAAGTTTTAAGAAGTTCTTGTCATTAAAAATCTAAGGTAATAAAGAAATTAAGTGACACGATTTACTACCACTGAAAATAATAAAAAGGCGTTTATTCAGAACATAGACAGGGACAAAAGTCCCTGTGCAACTTTTCAAAGTTAGTACTGAAATGTGAATTAACTTATTGAAAACATTAATAGAATAAAATTGAACCCTTTGGTTTTTAAGTCTCATTTAATTACATAATTACTCCATCTAGCGGTAAAATTTTTGTGCGTTTGTCACTTTAGTGTTCATAATATTTGTTATCAATTCTGTACAAACGCCACCTAGCGGTACAACTGACTATTCATCCATTTGACCCTTATTTCTCGTTGGTTTCATTATATTTAGATGCATAATTTCCAGAATGTGTCCAAATGATGTATGTTTATTAGTTGATGTTATAAAATGAAGTAGGAAAAGTTTCACTAAATTAGGTTTTTAATAAATGTGGAATTGTTGAACATACCAGCACTACTAGTGGCGCCATCTGACGTCAGCTGTCCCGCAGCGCGCCCTCTACCGGCACTACCTAAAATGTTAGACAGAGCAGTCTGCAAAAAAAAAAAATTCGTCACTAGATTATAATGACTAATGTTTCAAAATACTAATTAATAACTGTTGCGGTAACTCTAAATATCAATAACTATTAGATTTGAATATTGCATTTTTATTTCACTGAAAAGAAATTGTCACAAATTCTAAAATCACAAATGAAATCAAGCTATGTTTACAATGCCTCAGTTCCTTAAATTGCAATAGGTTTATTCTTCTTACTTTTCTGGTTCCCCTCACATCAACAGACGAAGTAACGGACACGGGAGTGGAGGGGGAGTACCGGTACTGACCATGTAATGGTCGGTCCTGGATAAAAAAAAAAGATTGAAAGTTAGCGAAAAAGAAAAAAAAAGTTAGCGAAAAAGGAAAAAAAAAAGATATATGTACAGTAAAAAACAGTGACAAGATTAAACACCTTATTTATTAGCATTGTCGAAGGCTAAGTTCGATAGCACAATTTTTGGGCATCCGAAAGTTCATTCCCCTGTTTCGCTTTGTTTGGATACCTGAGAACTAGTTAGCAAAAAAATAGGTTCAACTAGCCTCAACGACTTTGACCCTAAAAAAGTTTAAATAATAACCAAATAATACATGAACACGACAGTACAATTAAATTTCTAAGGAATTTAAAATAAGTTCCTGGTATAGAACGCTTCCCCATTTTCAATCATATGCCAGAAAAATATATATATAATTAAACTCCTTTTAATAGGTCGATAGCTTTAGGTATCGAAAATGTTGAACTTTCCTATAACTGGGAAGTTGTAAAGATAACCGTACCTCCATTTCTATTTTTGTGCAGTCATCAGCAGTGGCCGTTACTTTCTCGCTAGCAAAAGGATGGTGAGACCTGAAAGAAAAGGGTCCTTCTGTGGGAGTAACGCAGGACCCTTTCCTGGACCTCACTATCTGTGGAAGGTGAAAAGAAAACAAAGTCAGTCGGTTGTAGAGGAGCTGTTGAAAATAATGAATGCAATTCTATTGAAATAAATTAAACATTGACAATAAATAAATCTATCAACATATAGATTAGAATGCAAGCTCGTTTTTGATACACTTTTCGAGCAAGATTCATTTTTTAATCTATTTATGAATATATTAAAATTATACATCAACCATTAATAAATTTGTTTAAATTGTAATATTTTATCACAAAATAGAACATAATCTTACTTTTTCTCAATATTAAACCACATAAAATGAAATCCGAAAAGTGGAGGACTTACTTGCGGTTTGGGAAAAGACGTCCCTTCTATGAGGGGTTCCTTAGCGGGGTCATGCCCCTGCCTGAGACTCTCCATGGTGGTGGTTACTGAGGCCAATGGGGTGACAGGTGGGGGGAAAGAACACTTTGAACGTAACGGAGAGAACGCCCCCTTACCTAAAATAGAAAAAGGGGCTTTTAAAGGACAAATTATTGATCAAACTTTAACGTCTGCATCAGCCCCAAAGACCATGTCTTTGATGACATCAAAATAAAATTAAATACAAGAGACATTGGGGAAACAGTCGGACAGAAATTTCCATATAAAATAATTTAATCAAACATGATAAATTGATATTATATATTCACTCAATCATATGTAACCACTATGATTGATCATGAATTCAGAAACCAGTACTGTTTAAGAGATTTTTTAAAGACAATATTACTATATTTGTCTTAGAACTGTCACGCCATTTCATTTGAAATCAAAAGTGCTCACACACCCCAAGAATACCAATCTGAAGTCTCACCGCTAGAGCCAGTTGGGCTGAAGGCAGACTGGGGTAGTTGGGCCCTAGCCCCGTCAGTAGAAGTGGGTGACCACAGCGGAGAGTCCCTTGCAGCGAGACTGTCCTTGCGACCTGCAGACACAAGCGAATAGGGTAAAAGTGTATATAAAATAGGCTTTGAAGCGACAGTCGTGTTTTTATGTAAATAACGTCATCATACACTCGTGAAGAATCAAAGTTATGGGGTTTGGTAGTTTCGAAATTCAATTACTATTAGTTATCAACTTGAGGACAAGTGTTTATCATCCAATAGATCTTTTATTCACAGCTTGAGTAAGATTAATTAATGGAGAGTGAAGTGTCTAAGTGGTAGATAGACCCTTTGCTGTTGCCCTTGTCTGCCTGTACATTTAATAGAGTAAATATATATCAACTTGGAGAATAGAGTAACGTAATTACCGGTGGAAGAGGAGGTGACGCTTCCAGCTGGTGATGAAGAAGTCTTAGCAGCTCTCATGGCTTCACCAACTTTACTGCCATCTGCTGGCTTCTTCTGCAGAGGCAAATGGAGAGTACCGAATAAGTAAGCAGGGGAGAGTGATACGATATAACAAATAGAAGAGCTAACTTATGTTCAAACCTTAAATAACAGAGCATGACAGTCTGTGGACAATATAACAAGGGGGATAAGAGAGAGAAAAAAAAATGGTTCCTGGATAATGACAATCATCCCACCAAATTTCAGGCAATTTGGTTGACTACCTTTTAAATTATGCGAATAACAAGATCACAAATAAATTCGATCAAAACATAAACTTCCGCAATTTTTCGAGGGTAATTATGATAAACACACATCAAAGAACGCTACGACTACATCATCGACAGATTCGATATTTGATAATTTTTGATATAAAACCTGTTGCACTAACCTCTTGTCCTTTGCTGTTGTATTTACTTCGCCTGAGTTTGAAAGTCTTCCTGCTCTGTGCCATCTGCCGCTGCAGACGATGTTTGTTTGTGAGAGGCGTCTTATCCGCTGCAGCTACTCCTGCAGTAGTTCCTTTACCGTCAGGATCTCCTTCTGCAGGACTGTTAGGACTCGAGAAACTGATCTCGCCCCCCTCTCCTACGAACAAACACTCAATAAAATTAGAAAAAATTTAGATGTCTAAAGTTAAAATGCATAAGTATAATTGATGTAAATTGTTCTTGTAAAAATTTCATAGAAAACGAAATATCAGCAAGTACCTACTTGCCTAAATTTTTGCACACAATCGTTTAAATTGGTCAGCATTTTTTAGAAGAAAAAAAAGTGTAATTGATTTTATAATGTGAAATTTAAAATGATTTACAATACGTAAAAAATATGAAGATACAAATATCATCGGATATTTTAAAATAGTTTGTAAGTAAAGTTAGAGTTAATTTAAATTCAGTGATAAAGCAAAATTTGGTGCTATCATAGCGAATTTGATAAAATAATAAACTAGGTTGTGGAAAATGAACGAAAAGAGACTAATAAGTGTAAATGGTAAATATTACGAAACTAGGTAGCGTAAAAGTGATATAAAATGTAACTAGGTAGTGTAAAAGAGATAAAAAAAAATAGGTTGTGTAAAGGTGAAATAGAATGAAACTAGGTAGTGTAAAGGTGAAATAGTACGAAACTAGGTGGCGAAAAAGTGATATAAAATGAAACTAGGTGATGTAAAAGAATGGACTAGTTACCTTATTAGTGAAATTTCGTAATTTCAATGAGATTAATCGAAAATAGATTCTGTACACTGTGACTACCCATCCAGAGTTAAATAGTTAAATAATTTTGTTCAAATCACGAAATGGCCAAGGGTAGAATTCTCAAAATAACTCAATGTTATATTTAACTAAAGTTAAAATAAATTAGGTACTATCAATAATTTTTAAAGATTATATTTCAATACGAAGGACTCTTAATTTTAATAGTGCATGACATGCTTCAAGCAAAATTTATCAAACTAACCTAATTGGAAATGGATTCCATTTTGGGTAAATCAAGTCATTGAAATTTACATCTAAAGCTAATATCAAATTCCGAGAATTTTGCTCCTGTTCTTCAATTCTACTAAACTAAAAATGTGACAAAATTTCGTGATTAATTCTACAGTTCATTCGTTGTTGTAGAAATTATTTTGTGATTAAGAAAAGTAAGGTGTAAAAATTGTGATTAGCTACTGAATGATCGAGGTGTACCAAATTTATTGAGCTTAAACCAGGTGCATGAACGTAAAAAAACTTACTCCTGACTTTTTCATAGATAACCCTCAAAACAGCTGTAAAGAAAACATGAAAACTTTCAGAGAAAATTGGAAAACACAAATGGAAATAGAAAAAATGTTAAGACTGTTCTTTCGTCTTGAAATTTAGGATTTGAAAACTTACCAACCTACCTGTTTGTAGTGAACTTAGATCATGCAGATGTCAGTTGGACTACAGGTTTTACAAGGTACTAATCTAACATAATAATATACGAACTTTACTAGAAGAACTTATTCTTACTTTTAGAAATGGTCTAACAGACAGTGGTCACTTAGTCACATGCGTCTAAAGTTCTTAATTAACTTTAACCAAATTTTGAATATTTGTGAATAATAATTTAAAAGTTTTGTCATATCCAATCAAACTTTCCCCTTTTGCAAGAATAATCCAAGACTCAAAAAAAAAAATCAGCGGATCAAAACTACCACATGCCGTGACATGCACAAATAGGTAGTGGATGATAAAGACCGAAAGCCCCGTCCTGAAAATCAATGTTTCTTTTCCAAATTTGAAAAAGACCTTGTCAAATTTATTTGTAAGGCCCCTTTCACACGGGCATTTGAAAAGGGAAAGGATGCACAAAAAAAACGCTGGAACTAAATAAACGTATGTATTTTGTATGTCCACTTAAATTGGGCGTTTTTCTTTCTGCATTTTTGTTGAAAAAACACACCCGGTGTGAAATTGGCGTTAATTTGACACGATCATTCGTCAAAAATTTGCGAAAGGGTTCGTTTTCTAGACGGGATTTCAGGCGGGAAGCGTAACAAGAAATCTCCAGTCCAGGTTTTGAACGGAAGATCGCACTTACTTATCACAGGTTTTACGTTTCTGAATAGGTTAGCTGAAGAAGCTCCCTTCTTTAAGAGAAAAGCAGCCTTATTTTTCATGACCTTAGAGGCAGACTGGTCGGCAATGATGTCGGAAGGGACGGTGGGACGGCTTCCGAAGCGTACGGAGCCTGACACAAAGGACTCTTTATAGTTTCAATAGGACAGACCATTACAAAACCAAAACAGTTAGTTATCAGAAGAAACACAAAAAGCTTTTTACAATATTAGTTTACGCCACACTAGTGACTTCTTCTAAATGTACATATTTATCTACAAAAAGAATGAAAGAAAGATTGATACCATTTGGGGCACAAACACACTACAAGCGGAGCGGTTCGCCATTAACTAGGTTTGGTGACGCTTGACTGTTCACACTGCGAGCGGAGCGGCGCCAATAAAAAAAAATGGCGCGCTGCTCCGCTCCGCCTGTAGTGTGTACCACTGTACGTACCTTTATAAAATTGAAATTAATTATTTGAGAATTAAACAGCGGTACCGATATCTCTTTAAACGACACTAAATTTTAATATAACACAAATAATGAACATCATTTTATTAGAACATTTAAATAGTTATTAGATTAATATTCTAATGAAATAGGGTGAACACTCAATAACCGATACTTTACACAATGTAAATAGAACACAATGTAAATAGATTCCATCTTAAATAAGTATGATTGATCAGTACCGGTAATAGAGCATTTAGCCTAATTAATTTTAGTGAAAGAATATACCATTTAACATTTAGATTTTATTATTATACACCATGAAAACTTTCATTAACATTAAAAGCATATCATTGTTTATGAGTTCCAGTATATATGAAGGAGCCAGTACAGACAAACATACATTTGTATGTATACATATATACATCACATATATAGAGTGAACATTTACATAAATTGATTGCGAGGTGTTTGGATTAGTTGACTTATAGGTGAAAAATTCTATGGAGGATAGATATGAGAAAAATATACAATTTTACATTTTAACTTGATTTTTTAACTTCAATAATTATTATATGTATGATCGAAAATTTGAAACCGGTAAATAACTCTAAACTCACCATATCCTCGATAGAAATAATTAAAATGGAGTGAATCTTTAGTTAGGTAAACTAATTTAACTAGTTTGATTGAAGAAAATAGAGGACTCCTTGGTTGCTGCATTATGTTTAGGGTGAAGAACTCAACAAGAAGTAGTTTTAAAATTTCCCAAGCTTTCAGAATCCTTTGTGGTTTCCGTCTTCAGGGGTGAAGAAGAAGTGGTTTCCGTCTTCACCCCTGAAGATGGAAACCACGAAGGATTCTGAAAGCTTGGGAAATTGCAAAACTACTTCTCGTTCAGTTCTTCACCCTAAACATAATTTAACTAGTGTTACTTCTATTCAAATTACTTTAAATGCTAAAACTAAAAGCCTCAAATATGTCTAGTGTAAATCAGCAGTAGTGGAATATGTCGAATCTTATGTTCATTGAATAGCTATATTTATTTAACTACCCGCTTTAATGCGCACAAAATGATGTTAGAAGAAGTAAGAGTAACCATCAATAACTTCACCCAGTTTAACATTTTTACTGCCAATTTAATGTACTTTTTCTTCTGCAAAACTATCATCAACATAGAAAAGCGGTTCGTACCGAAGTGTAAAAAAAAAATGGGTGTTTTAAAGTTAAATTTCATGATTTTGACACCATTAAATGATGTTATTGTGTATGTTATAATTTCCACCATTGCTTTGTATAGGAATTAATGTGACATGAGACTGCTGTACATTTAACCATGCATGTTTAGATAGCTGTAGAAGTGAGTAAAATACATACTATTTACATTTAAAGCCTTTACGTGTATCTATTGTTTTTATTCTTTACTTAGCTTTCTTGAAGACCTGAAGTTTGTTGATATAACACATTGAATACGGTTTATTCCTGAGAAAGTGATACTACCTAGATATACTAGCGAATTTGTCGCTGACCAGTCCTTTCGCCGAAAACAGTTTCACCGAAAATTTAAAAATACTACCTACCTACATGTCATAAATATAAAGAGATTCAGCGCACCTAGGTTATATGTTAGGATAGCGATCCGGTTGGGGGGTGTTGGAGATAAAAAGTATACATACTGTTTTTACTATAAAATAAGTATAGATATATATCACATTTTGCTAAAAAGAATCTATTTTCGACAAAAGGACCTAGAACCTAATTTGTTACTATTAAAATATTCCATCAAAATTACGTCCTTGTAGGTCATAGAGCTGTTCTCATTATAAGATATGAAGTAGGATGTACCACGTTACATATTCCTAACAATGGGTACTATTAGTCAACGTGTTATCATGTATATATTATATACCATAGTTGTGTGCTATATAAACCAAGTGATATACGTAATTCTATCTATAGGGAAAACATTCTTTAAAAATTCAAAACAGAATTTCAAGACATTCCTTAAACAAAATTGAAAAACTTACCTAAGTACCTAAGAACTTTTAGAATATACAAACAAATTACCTAATTGAATAATCTCATAAGAAAAGATAAATATTCAATTATCTATATCCTCTCTTTCAATAGTGAAGTCACACTAGCTACCTCAATTCAAGATGGCTGCCTCATGAAGATGGTGAAATTTAGTGTACTTATTTTTCTTAATTACTTTGTTTATTTTCTTCTAAATAAAGTAATTAATTATTCCCTATGTACAGAATATATAACTCATAGAGTATTGCATATGATTATCATATTCATATCATATGTTATGTATTTCATAATACGATATGCACTGGCAGTAACTAGTTTTATCTATATAGATTCTATACAGTATCCCTAGTATTGCCTACTTAGTACACTACCTCTAGTGTCGCCTACCTAGTACCCTATCCCTAATCACTAGCAGTTCTCTCTCACCTCTTCGGTACCGCATGGGTGGCGGCATAGTCACTGGTCTGGATGTAGACACGGGGTCATGCAGAGTGAGGCCCTTAGTCTTCTTGGGGAGACGCCCCACTTCACTGTGCACCTCCAAAGTAGAGGGTCTGATCTCTGCTTCACCTGTTGTCAAAGAGACAGGTAAATTATTATCATTACAGTAGCAACATATTTCTAGCGCTACAACCCATCTATCTTGCGAAATTGCGCCGAAGGTAATTTTTGCACATCAATAAGGTAATATATTTCTTCAATTATATTTATTGAGTTAAGGTAACTGATCAATGGTGGCTGAAAGTCTGCAGATCTTCTAGAATCAGAATCTAGTTTTTTAGATCTGGTTCACTCTATTTGTTAGGTACTACTCATTTCGTTTCAGTGTAGGGTTCTTTCGTGCTGTCATGACTAACATTTTCTGTTCTTTTAGGATGGCTAGGCATTTTCTCGAGTAAGTGGGATGATTGTCCACACAGTTGTGGTAGCTATTTAGCAGTGGTTGTACAATCACCTTCATCTTTTCAAGAGAGCATGTGAGGTATAATTCATTTATGGAAAGGCAGTTGGCAGATCCATGATCAAATATTTTGACATTTGAATCATCTCCTAGGCTTTGGAACTCACAGTCTAACTGTATAGTGGATCCATCCAATGGTAACTTTAGATGGCAATTTAGTTGCGCCGAGAAATTAGATATATAGAGAAATTTTAACCATGCTCTGTAATCATTTCTCTTTGTCCTTTGATAAAAATCTGCACAATATACAGTATCTTTCTAATGTATTCTTTGATTGTTCCAATCGCATGGGATGGATGGTTTTCGTATCTGATTGTATCCTAACTATGATTTAGTTTTTCATCTTTCCTATGAAATAATCTTTAGGTAGTTGGACTAAGATTAGGAGCAACATATAATGCAATTATGCAGTGTTCATAATTCTGGTGTCTCACCCAACAGTCTAGTTGAAGTGACCTCCTCTTTCAGAGCCTTGACCTGATGTGCTAAATCTAACAGTTGAGTCCCCTTAGACCTTGGACGGGGGAGAGTGAGACCTAGCAGTCTTCCTCTCAGAAGTCCTTTGTATCCTTCATTTGGAGCATCATTGCAATGCTTTAGCTACCGAAACAGAATTAAGGAAAACTGATATGATATCATCAACAAGTTTCGATATAAAACAGTCTGTAGTTTATAATTTATCGATATTTGTTTAATAATTTTCCTTTAAGCTCCCTATTTAAAAAACTAACAAGATGAAATTAAGAACCTACTTTGTTTAGGATGAATGGTCTCATAAGAATAAAGAGAGGTGTCCTGTAGGACACAACGAAGTCCAAAAAATCCCAAAATGCTAGTCCCACTTGGCCCCTACTGTCCAAGTCTCTAAGACAGTGAAGAATTCTGCCCCATTCTTGAGAAAGCTGCTTCTCGAAACAGACGAGCAGAACTTTTAAACCTGAGAAAAAGAGTGTGTTTAAACTAGAAAAAAGGCAGCTCCTGATTTCAAAGAAATTCTACCTCCTGAAATGAAAAAAAAAACTCACCTAGGAAAGAAGCCCTGAGTAGCGTAGGTCTCAGTTTTGGGTAGATGGGTCCTCTTGTGTCCATTTGGGACCATGAAGAAGTCCTCTGGTCAGACACGGCTCCTCCCCCTCCTCCTGTAGTTGCCCCAGCTTTGCCCCCAGCTCCTCCAGTCCCTCCCTGTCCCACGTGTGGTCCCCCTCCTATCTTTGCCAGAGGAGGGTTGATGGAGAAGAGGAGTACCGAGAGAGCGTAACTCAAATCAACCTGCCGCAGTTTGGGTACATCTGTCCAAAGAGAAATTAAAACTATTTCATTTACGTGGAATATTTCAATTGAGGGATAAATTAGCTAAATGAACTATCCAAATAGTTCCCCAAGTCATATGTAAATGATCTATCTAGCACTTAGACCCTTTCACTCACTAATATTGATATGCTCAATACTCTGTTTTCCTGCCAATTCCCAAATAAGAAGGATTAATTACTGAGATATTGAGGGAATATCCCAACTAAGTAGGATATATTCCCTTTTGAATTTCCTGGAATAAATCTTTCTCGTCTGGGTTATCAATTGTTCTACAGCTTGAAACAAAAATATCACCAACTCTCTAGTCAGGCTATATCCTAACTCATTCACTATAGAGGAGTTCTCTACTAGAATTCTCTAATATTTAGGGTGTATACTCAATCACCGTACCTTTTCTGCCACACCCCACCCTCATACACAGTGGTAACAGCAAGTTCATGATAAGATTCTCAGTTTTCTCTTGGGTAGGCAGAACAGCTGAGCCGCCACAAACTTGTTCCAAGGAGTAGGTTACCTGGGTAAACCTTTGCGATTAACTACTGCTTTTAGTAGAGTTTAGAGGCGATCATACACGATGAATTATATTGCTCAAGTCCGGTTGCACAATATAATTGACAATTTAAAAATAATCGTGAAAGCCACCAAAGCCGTCATACACGGTCAATTTAATTGACAATTCAGAGTATTGACAATGAAGTTGTGCAATAACGTCTGCTTCCGAACCAAAGGCAATATCGCTGATATAAAAAGAAAAAAGTACAAGGGACTGGAAGAGGCAGTCAGAGAGGAAAGTAGCTCAATTTTTAAAGTAAAGTAAACCTCTTTAGGTGATTATAAATTAGTTTTGGAGAGACGAGAAAAATTTTCAACTATTTAAATATTAAACTTGAAAATTAAATTAAATTATTTCATTTGGATTCAAGTTTGATCACAGCTTAAATCATATCGAATGTTATTAAAATTCAAATAAATTAATAAATCATTCATAATTTCATATATACGTTCAATATAAAAAGTTGCATAATTAATTAACAGATAGCTACGTAACTAGGGTAAATTCCGAGTTATCGGACGATTCCAAATTTTTGATCAAGCAAAAAATGTAACTTATTTTAATTGGTACCCAAGATACCTGGAGTAGCATGGGTACTAATGAAAATGAAAAGTTAGATTATAATAATTGAATACTTTTTAATTGATGGAAAATGTGAAACCGTCTTATAAAGCGGACTTCTCGTAGAAAAGTTACTATAAATGTAGGTACACATAGAAACCAGTTTGAGTTGCATATAAAATACAATGAGAAAATGCTAAGAAATGTAAGTTATTATTATGCAGAAAAATGGTAACATGCAAAGAGAAAAGAACAACTAGAGATGAAGCGATGCGATTTTAAGACGTCGCTACGTCTCGCTAGTGTTGCGTTATCAAGCGTGATATGGTTAAGATTTTGCATCGCTTCATCTCTAGTAAAATGCTTTTACCCTCAAGAGTTTTAACCACATGCGCTTTATTAGATAAACACATGAATAATACACAGTAAAATGTACAGAAAGAAGGAAAAAGATGTTAAATTTTAAAAAAGAAAAACTATTGCATATCTATTTTTCTGTTATTGATATGCATTTAAATGGAAAAAAATATTCAAACACTAACGATAAAAAGTAACAACAACATCCATGAAGACTAAATTATAATATTATTTATACAACTTCATTTTTTGTCAACAGTCTCCTCAGCATACCCCTAGAATCTAGATCTTAACTAGGTTTTATAGTCCATATTACAAGAACTTTTATTCTTGGTAACGTCACAACATAACAGTAACATGGTTTGAAAAATATAAAAAACAAATAAAATAATAATCTTACTGATTATCCACCGTTATGAATAACTAGCATCTTTGTGGAACTCATAAGGAAATTCAACAACCCCGTGAAAAAAGATTCGCTAAAAACCTAAACCACTCGTCCATTGATGGCGCTTGTCAAAAAAATGTATGTAGGTTTTCATTTCTTCATAGTCACTATTTACATAAGAAAGTATATTATATATTGGATAAATTAATCGATTAAAGATCTTTTTGTTTTAGACGCACAGCAAATTTAACCCAATTGCAGAAATTTTGCATTTAGTAGACTTCACAATTTAGTTACTTAAATTAGGTAGCAATATACAAAGACAAAGGGAATGAAAAGATATTAACTAATATATATATTAAAGGGGTTAATGCACATCCAGAGATGAAGACAAGAAAAGGCTTTTGCAAGTGTTTAGTTAATGTTTTTAATCCCACTCTGTAAGTATATTAAAAAGGACATATCCGAGTAGGGTGTCCAGGAACTGTGGATTGAGATATTAGTGACCTTTTAATTGAAGAAGAAATTAGTTAAAGGGAAGATAGATATTTTGTGGCATTCAATAATGCATATCACAATACCAAGATGGATCGAATCATTGGGTTCTAGGACCAATCTACTAAGCCTCACCCCTGTTACATCGCTGAACATCTGCGAAAACAAATCGAAAATAACATCAACGAAGATCAAGACTAGGTACAGATGAGCTACCTAACTCCGGTAGGTTCTTAAGGAATTTAGCAAATAGAAGAAATTGGTATTTTTTAAATTTGATTTCTTACAATCAATTGGATCTCCTATTAAATGAAACTTAAACAAAGAAATAAATTCTGTGTAAATTGTGGCAATACACTTCCTCAAGTGTCGATGGAAATTTAAAAAAATAATACCTAGGTAGAGGCAGGTCGCAGGAAACTCAAATTAATATACCTAGGTAGGCTGACGCTAAAAAAGTAACAGAAAAGTATATCATAATCGTATGCATGCAGTTATTTCTTCTTTGAATAATATTCTCAAAAGAACTATAATTAAAATAAAGAAAAAGAAATCAATTTCTTATTCCATAATTATATAGGTTCATTTCTCAAGTAATTCCTGATGAAAAATCCCACACAAGTTAGGTAGCTCTCATCTGTTTCATACCATTATTTTCTTTCGGAATAGGTTTAGTATTCTTTCTTTTTATTAGAACATAGGTACACCAAAAAGAGAAATTTAAACACGTTGAGATAAAATTGGAGACGGTAGGTACTTTATATTAGCACTCAGTTGATGAGTAAATATGTGTGGAAGTGAATCATGGGAATAGTCAAATTGGAATTAATTGTCAAGTGCAACGTGTAGAAAATAAAAAATATCGCGCATAGAAAAATACAATAAGGATTGAGTTTCCTTATGAATATTGTTACGATGTTGAATTTAGGCGAATAGTGAGTCTGTTTTTAAAACATTATTTCGTTTTTTTTTTTTTTGCATTTGAATCTTTGGAATAAAACTATCAAAACCAGAAAAATATCAGACTACGTTGTATCTTCCGATATAACAAAACTGCAAATGAACATTACCAAATAATGTCCACAGCACAGAGCGTTCTCTTATGTTTTTTGTGCTAAAAAGTTCTTTATTTACCCAGTCTGTGGATAACAAACAAATTCTCAATAATTATAAAATGCAATGCAGTTTTTAACATCGAAACTGGTTCACACTATCGGTTATCCTTGTAAACAAATTGTAACTGTAAGGTAACTCCACAAGATATTATACTACAATAAGATACACTACTCTCGAGAATTTCTATATCAAAAGATCTTGGTGCTGCCATCTTGTTTTCCATAGCGGTAAATACAGTTGAAATGTAGGGTAAGTTCCGAATTATCGGCCAGTACTACATATTCGGTCAAATAAGAAAAAACAATATAAAAATGGTTATTATAAGATAGCACAGTGTAATAATAACAATTTTTATATTGTATTTTCTTATATGACCAAAGATGTAGAACTTGACCGATAATTCGGAACTTACCCTGCTAGAAACAACAGAAGTATTTTGTGTGCGTGACGTCATAACAGCAACACTCTAAAAATATGTTTTATTTCTTATTATACCAATTAATAAACAGTTTTTACAAATTTCAATTGTCTTAAATATGACTTTAGAGTTTTATGAAGCTTTTCTATGACAACTAAGAGTGTGACATCAGTTTCAGATATAACACCTCTTTAAACAAGTAACATTTAACCTAAAATCATAGAAATAGTATTCCTCACCCCCATCGCTACGATCTGCACCGCTATGACCTTTATGACCATTGAACAGAAGTGTTGAGGGGGAGTTAGGGCCCCAATGGCAGCCATGCCCCCCAAAGAGGAGTACCCTGTGGCACCCCCCACTGCACCCCCCTCTCCATCAGCACCCCCCGCTATCTTCTCCCCCAGCAACAGACTCTGGAACAGAAAGAGAGAAGGTGGGGGTAAGTTACGAATTATTGGTCTGTTTCACATCTTCGGTCATGCAAGAAAAACAATATAGCTAATATTTTTTACTTTCATTTGTATCCAAGATACCTTCAGGTGTCATGGATACCAATGAAAATTAAAAAATTATTATTATATAGTTTTTTCTTATATGACCGAAGATGTGAAACTGACCAATAATTCGTAACTTACCATATAATTAATAAAAAATATTAATTTAAAATTTTCGGGAAATGAATAGAGTAAAGAATCTATCCACCATTTAGACCCTCTACTCACAAATGTTAGATAGACAATTTACCTTATTATTGAGCCACAAATTCAAATAATATGAAATAATAAAATTGCCTTCAAAATAATACGTAATATTATGAAATATATATATGAAATGAAGATATATTTAATATATATTTTTCTGAAAAAAAAAACATGAAACAACAATATGAATGAAAACAATTCATCACAAGTAAGTGCTCACCTGACACACTTGTATCTCACCTGACACACTTGTTGCTCACCTGACACACTTGTTGCTCACCTGACACACTTGTTGCTCACCTGACACACTTGTTGCTCACCTGACACACTTGTTGCTCACCTGACACACTTGTTGCTCACCTGACACACTTGTATCACACCTGACACACTTGTATCTCACCTGACACACTTGTATCTCACCTGACACACTTGTATCTCACCTGACACACTTGTTTCTCACCTGACACACTTGTTTCACACCTGACACACTTGTATCTCACCTGACACACTTGTATCACAGGTTTCAATTGGGGCAGGTGGGCAATGTATGGAAACTTTGCTATCGTTAGGAATAGGCCTCTTAGTAAGTTAGCGGCAGCGTTCCAGTCTGTTTTGCGCTATGGAAGAGAAAGAAATGTAAACGTCTAGCAAATAATTATGATACAGGTCATTTATAATTTATTCAGTAAAATGCAGTATATAAGTGAGTTGAATTCACCGTAAAAAGTAAATCAAGAAAAAATTCGGACACTAATCAAGTAAAGAGATTTTCTTATTAATGAACATCTAGTAATTTTTAAACCTAATTAATAAATAGGGGTTAAACGTTTGGTTTAAAACCAAAGGCCTTATCGCTTATATCAAAAAGAGATTAAGATGGTGAAATCTCTATGCTATTACTTCAATAAAAAGAAATTACATCTAGTTTGTCTCACCTTCACAGAGTTATTCTTAGCAATTTTGTTGAACATTTTATCCAATCTCTTCAGAATGTTGATAAGGGCAGACCTGAGGTCTTCCCTAGACCAGTCTGGGTAGGGAAATATCTCGTTCATGTACCTCTTCAAACCATTGCAGCCCATGGTGCCCGAGTCGTAAGGGGCTACTTTGAGCAGAGTGTGGGCTATCTCGGCCAAGCGCTAGAGGGAATCGTTTAGAAATGAAAAGAATTCTGAAAATATTCATCCTCTTCCATTTTAACCATTTTCAACAATTTGGATTTCATATATTAGATACTACTCGCTAAGCACATTAAATTAGGTTTACTGTTTACTCATCGAACTAGGTATTGTTTACTCATCGAACTAGGTATTGTTTACTCATCGAACTAGGTATTGTTTACCCATCGAACTAGGTATTATTCACCCATCGAACTAGGTATTATTCACCCATCGAACTAGGTATTATTCACCCATCGAGCTAGGTATTATTCACCCATCGAGCTAGGTATTATTCACCCATCGAACTAGATAATGTTTACATATCGAACTAGGTATTATTCACCCATCTAACTAGGTATTGTTCACCCATCTAACTAGGTATTGTTCACCCATCGAACTCGGTAATGTTTACTAACCACACTAGGTAATGTCAACTAATGACACTAGGTATAGTCTTTACCAACCACATCAGATTATGTTTACAGTTAACTCTCAAACTACTAACTAGATAGCTACAGTTCACTAACCACACTAGGTACTGTTCACTAACCACACTAGGTACTATTCTAGTATTCTCTGACCACACTAGGCACTGCTCACTAACCACACTAGGCACTGTTTACTAACCACACTAGGTACTGTTCACTAACCAGGTGACATTTAGTGTCCAGTAGTTCAGGTGGTCTGTCGTGTCCTGTTTTTCTGTTCAGTTCTATCAGTCTGGCAGAACTCTTAGTCAAGAACTCTGCTACCACATGCAGTAGTGTGTCCCTGGGTCTTCTGAACTCAGTCCTTAGGGTCTGAAGTGGGAGGGGGGGGGGGGGTAAATGGTAAGCACCACCATCAAACATAGTAAGGCATGAAAATAAGCATGAAGTTGTTGATATTAATCTTCATGGAAATTAAAAACTTTTCTGACATCACTTACAGATTTCACACTGAATTGATACTAGCTTCTGTAAGTTTAAATTTGTTAAATTACGCATGAACTTGCTAGAACATGTTTGGCTTGCTAGAACATGTTTGGCTTGCTAGAACATGTTTGGCTTGCTAGAACATGTTTGGCTTGCTAGAACATGTTGGAACATTTTAAAACCTGTTGGAACATTTTAAAACATGTTTGTACTTGCCAGAACATGTTTGGACTTATAAGAACATGTTTATACTTGTAAGAACTTGTTTGGACTTGTAAGAACATGTTGGAACACGTGAAAAATTTATTAGACCAAGTCTGTGCTTGTGTAAAGAGTCGATAGTTTGATTTATATTATTATCAATTCTGGATGTATGTAAATAATAATGAAGTTTTTCTTTCTTCTAATTCCTTATCCCTGCATCCTCTATGTCTCTCTCATAGAGGGTATGTTGCCTCTAATTCTTACCTAGGAATCCTCTACATCCCTCTCATAGAGGGTATGTTGCCTCTAATTCTTACCTCGGAATCCTCTACGTCCCTCTCGTAGAGGGTATGTTTCTTTCCCTCGCTGTAGTACTTAGAGTGACTATCATCGTCAGGTTCGATCACTGTAGCGCCGTGGAGTCTCGACGCCCGGTAATTGGTGCGGCTGGACCCCTTACCGTCCCCTGTTGTTTTCTGGGGACCTGGGAACATTGCAAAATAAGCCACGTTCAGTCGAAAGAAAAGTGTATCCATAATTATTTTTTTGGCAGTTTTCTAATTTTACATTTTCAAAAAAGAAACTTTACTAATTGTAATGCTTGTAGATACTTTTAAAAAGCTGTCTGGGTAGCTACATGATGAATTTACAAGATTTAAAAATACTAGGAAATTAGAAATTGCGATTTGAGAAATTAGCATCATCACTTCAATTTAACAACTATATCTGAACGAAAGTTTTCTTCAAATTACTGAAAAGAAGCTAGGTGTTTTACGTAGATATTTACAGCCCTATTGTTGTAAATATGAATATTTTTATTTTATCACCATTTTATAGATACAAAACTATCAGACTGTTCAATGACTCGTGAGTGTAAATTTCAAAATTTCAAAATTAGGTTATAGACTGAAATTGAATTTTGAAAATTTCAACGATTTTTGTTCACACTTTTTGTTTTTTAAACCTCTTTTTACCACTAGTGACCTGTGTAATTTTTGGAGAGTGGTTCACAGTTGATGATCATAGTTTTCATGGAGATAGCAACGTGGTGAATAACGTCTTTCTCATGTCTAACGTCTCTACCAGCCTTCTTGCGAAAATGCTGCATCATCATACTCAAAATGGCGTCCAGAATTGTCAGCATCTGATGACCTACAAACGAATTGATTTGATGATTTCATTTTTAAAAAAACGTAATTTAGTTTAACAAATTCAAATACTCTCTCAAGTCAGTAAATCTTTTACTCAGAATACCTCGTTTTGAATCTGCATTAAAAGCCACAACAGTGACACACATGTCGAGTGTCTCCAAGAGGGGCAAGTTATCAGAGTCATCGCTGTAGCAGAAATCTAAAGCCTTTAGAGGTTTGTCCATCGTGATGAGCTCTAAGATGTGGAGGGGGTCTTCCTGCAGCTTCTCCAGAGAGAGAAGTAGATCAAACAGACGACGGGGCTGTACCTGTAGAAGGCGATAGGTACTGTTATTTGAATTTAAAATAGTTTACGCGAAAAGAAAATTTCAGAGAAAAGGGGACAATTGCACTTGGTAAACTGGAACCTATTCAGATACTAAATGCAAACGTTTCAACCCAAGAATAGACATAAGGTACCTACACTGTCATTCATAATACCATATTATGATGTTTCTCGTACCTTGTTTGCATCTCCATAAGTATCCATCTCATCTGTATCGAGCAATGGAGCCACTGAGCCTAACATTTGCAGAACAAATGGTTTGCGGTGAAGAATGTAAAGCTGCTTGGCGGTGAACTCGATGGCAGAGGTCACCATCTTGTTGGAACTGTAGTTGCTGTACACTCTAAGAAGAGTTGGCATAATGAAGAGGTAGCCATTAGTGGCGAAGAGGTTGTTAAAAGTGTGCGCCATGTTGATATATGTTGCCAGGCATATCCTGAGCATAGAAGAATCTTCACAGTGCAGCAGGAAGGATCCGTTAATGACATTGATGAACAGATGTAAGTCAGTGGTGTAGGTTAGGTTTCCCGCCATGCCTGCAAACATGCAGGCAGTCAACTTCACCCAACAGAATTTATGCATTTGATCGACCCCTCTGATTTCTTTGGACATTGTACCTCCATGGTACAGGTGGAACTCAGTTTCTAAAGCTTTGCGCGGGAACGCTGGCAACTTAGTAAGTTCTTCATGCAGGTCAAATATGCGCTCATCTTTCTGCACCACGGCAAGAGCCATAAGAACTTTTCCTATTTCTATCAGCTTCAGATTGAAGGTTTGCTTCTGTAGCGCTATGTAAGCTTCGTCAGGATCCATATGCACCATCACAAGCTGAGGGTACTGTGCCCGTTTGAAGAAGTAAAAATCACGCACGAAAGACTGCGGGTTTTGCATTTGGTTAGTCTTGTGGTCGAACAGAAAATAGGAATTGAGTTCATCTTCAGGAATCCCGAAGAAATCTAAAGCTTCCTGCAGTATCTGATAAAATTGAGTGTCTTCCTGGATAGGAAACTGTGAAGGGATGCCTCCAGCGTCTGCACCACCAGGTCCATGGACAATAATCTTCTTAGCAGAGGGTATGTTCGCCGTCAGGAGAAGAACGGCATCGCATTGCTCCTTTCGGAATATTTGCTTGAGGTCTTTGAACAGAATACCTTGAATACTCGGCACTACAGTGTACAAGATGGAGTGAGCTGCTGAAATATGCTGATGTGACAAGTCACTGTTACTCCGCACGTAGAACATCACGTAGCCGACCATGTAGTTGTAGAGTGCGAAAGCTGCTTGCGGGGGAAGAGTAGGGATGAAGCGGATCAGTCTGCGAAGAAGTCTGATCATCACGTCCTGCTTCTCCCTGGTTAACTTCTCAAGAAAATATCGCAAGAATAGGGCCGAGTCCTCAACTAAGCAAGACCAGATAACCTGCAAAAATACGGTAAGATAGAAAAGTTACGAGTTAAATAAATAAATGTGACGATATAAATAACTGAAAGTTACGAGTTAAATAAATAAAATTTACGTTTTAAATAAATAAAAGTTACGAGTTAAATAACTGAAAGTTACGAGATAAATAAATAAATGTGACGGGATAAATCTGATTGTCGAATAATATCTTCTTATGATGACAATATACCGGTAAGGTAGAAAACGTCTTAATTAACTCATAACTTTTATATTTCAAAACTAATGTCAACAAACTTTGCAACAATCAATGCAGTTAGATGTTAGGTATCCAAATATCGATTAAAATTCTCCAAGATTACGTAAATCGTGAGTTATACGGATATCTTTGAGCCACATTTTTATCCCCGTACGAATAACATAGGAATATTTCGCTGATATGCTGTTTTGGAACGGCGGTCACTCGACTTTGGTGGTCTATTGCAACTTCATCTATGATGGACATGCATTATTCCTTCGCAAATTGCAGAAGGTTATATCTAAGGGGGCATTTATTTATTATTACCTGATGTGCCACTTGGTACACCGCCACCCCATCGGGCGTGACGGCAGGGTCATCAAGCAGGTGAATGATGGTGAGGACGGCAGAGCAGAGAGAGGACGGGAACAACTGCTGAGCAACGCACATTGGAGGGGAGGTGTGAACTGTGGAGGGTCTGGAGGGAGCCTTGTCACCCTCTGCTTCCTTCTCCTCCTCTGAGAGTGAACAAAGAGAGGGTGATTAGGGTTAAAATATGTTAAATGATCTATCTACCAGTTCTAGGTGACTAGGTCAATTCGCCGAAAAAAAAAACATTCGTCGAACGACAATTTCTCCGAAAATATGACAATTTATTAGCAGACTAAGGTTTACTACAAAAATTTAAGTTTATTGAACATCCTGTGTTATACGAGTATCTAAAATTGATTGACTTTTTTATTTACTATAAATTAAATGGTAATTAATTGTCTGGATTTAATGCCATATGCTTCTTCTTAGTTCTATTATAAAAGTTTCTAAATAAATTTAGTAGGGGTTTATAACGTCTGTTCGGCTATATCGTTTACCATATCGCTGACGTCAAAATGAAATTAATTATAAAGGACTAGAAGAAGAAGTCATGAAGAAAAATGGCTCCATGAATAAAATCACCTACCAAAGTCTGTGAAAATGCTCTTGGATGTAGAAATGCTACTCTGATTCTACAATGTATATAGTAGGATAAAAATAAAGTGAGACCAACACACACAAAAAAAAATCTTTCTCTTTTGTAACTGATAATATTATTGTACACAGAAAATAGGATTAACATAGAGTTAATAAACTGACACAAATAATGTAGCAGTAACATTATATGAGTTAATAAAGTTAACGTAAATTCCATAAAGTTTAAACAATAATTATGTAGTATATTGTAAAATAATTTATACACTTACATATATGTAAGTTCATCTATATGTAATTTAATCTGGACATATGAGATAAATTTGTTTACTTTTTTTAAAGAATCATATTTTTCGGCGAAAGTGTCGTGCGGCCAATGTGTTTTCGGCGAATGGACCGGTCACCCTATCTACCATTAGCGAGTAAAGGGAGTATGAGTAAACATGATGAGAGTGATTAAAGGGTCTCACCCTCCTCCTACTCACCCTCCTCATGCTCCTCATTGATGCTCTGGTGCAGTACTGGTTCATAGGCTGCCTGTCTGGTGACTGGTACTGTGGAGAGTAGAAAGTTCTCCCTCTCTGTTCTCCTCTTGCTCTCCTCAGCCAAGAGAGCACTCTTCACCATCTCCTCCTGTGAACCAGTGAGAGAGGTGAACCAATGGTGAAAAGGTGAATAAATCAAAAGTGAACCTGTGTTTAATAGTGAATAAATCGATAGTGAACCAGTGTTATGTTGTAAATCAACAGTGAACATATTTTATCTGTTTTCTTTTAATTACTTAAAGAAGGTCCGCTTCTTCTGGCAGGGGGCCTTTAAAAAAAATGTATTATCTGAGGAACCATTGCTGTATGGTGAATTTAGTATTATATCATTGTTTACTAATAATGTTAAACTATTCACATTATTTAGTTAATTTCACTTTAATTTTTATTCTATTCTTAATAAATTCCTTTATTCAGTTATCAATTAAATAACTCTAGTGACCCTTCTCCCCCTTTTCTATCAATTAGTATAATGGGTTTAGGACTACAGTCAGACCCCGCTTTAGTTACCAAATCGCGACTCAGTTTAATTACCAAACGATAATTAAAGCGAGGAAAACTAGCAACAAATTTATAATTGTCACTCCTGGATTATATATCTCATTTTCTATGAGTTATTACGAAAGAAAATGTATTTTAGAGATAGAGTGCTATATAAGCCTATTAATAAACAGTGTTTAGTGTTTGTGACTGTGATGAAAGTTTTAGGTTGTGAATTGATTCTTCTTGTTCGCTTGTTAGTTCCTTCGTTAGTTCGTACGTGTGTTACAGAAAAAATGAAAATCATAAAAACGGAAAAGCAAATTTAGCCTCTTCCCGAATGAGGATTATTTAAATTCTGTTGTTTTCAGTTTCCCTCTGAATTGAGCCATCATATTGTTTCATTATATATACAAATTTATGGAGATTTTAATTTAAGTTAGAAAAATATACTATACATGTGATCAATCTACATATGTAAAAAAAAACGTGGAATTGAACAAACAGCAATTTTATGCTCTGTGAAATATTTTTGGAAGGAAACTAAGTTTCAAGTCATTGGTACGTTCTACATTTTAGGCCACGGCCGAAAAGAAAATATAATAATAATTATTTAACTTCTATTCAAATTGGTATCATGGATACCGATTGAAATAAGAGTTAAATAATGATTAGTATGTAGAGAGCTGAAAGTATTCATATTGGTAGAGATTTTTTACGTGTTCGAAAATATGGAACCGTGCGATAACACGGAACTTACCCTAAAATAGGACATGTTGAATTTCTGAATCAATGCTTCTAATAACCTCATCTGGATTATTATTTTTTTATTTTTTTTTACTATAAAATAATCACAAAAAATAGTCTCCGTTTTCTATGTCTACGAACGGTACTTATTTCGAGACAAGATAAGTATCACTTTTATTAAAGCGAGGTGTAATTAAAGCGAGACCTGCCTGTACAATTAAATGTGAAGTAATATACAATTTCAATATACAGGGTGACCCACAAAAAGGTGTGCCCAAGTTTGAATTAATATTAATATCGTACACGTACAATCTTAAGCAATGACTGTGGTAGAATGAATACATGAAAAAAAAATCCATTTTTAAATTTACTTCAACTCATTTTGTAACTACTTATAAATACAATATTTATATTAATTCTAAGGGATTGCATATAGAGTGCATATAGAGTGACTTGCAGTATGTACCAGTCACACTATACCTAACTAGTAACACTGTAGGCTATCTAATCAGTTACACTATACCTTAACGGATCAAAGTTTTAAAGTAATTGTTATTGGTACGTTTATCTGTTACCAATACGTATCGGTACATATTCATTCAAAAAGTTTATATTAACTTCATAAGAGCTTGATCGATAAAGAAATACCTGAATTAACTCTGTTTTTTCGTTTTATTATTTCTTTGTAATAACTCAAAGACTGTTAAAATGAAGGGACAAAATTTTTTTTCTTCTATGTTCAATAAAGATGTTTCAATTTCTACTATTTAATTACAATTACCATTGAAAGATGCGGCAACAAACCGTCCGTGTGCGCACCCATACGTAAATTATATATAATTGACTGGTAATGCGGCAGTCACCATCCGTCAAGGGAACGCATTACCCTGCGTTCAGAATTGTCCGTCTCTCTGCCAGACGGCAAAGAACGCTCGTGTGCCCATATGCCCGAGAGTTAATGCTATTTTAGGGTCATGCGTCAAGCGCCGGACGGCAAAGAACGCTCGTGTGCAGGGGCCCTGAGTTGGGTACAATTTTTTGTGGGTCACCCTGTATATAATTTGAAAGAATTAAATTTTCAACTCTCAAAGGGTCAAAATTGATACTTTTGAATTATTGTTTTTAGTGTGACCCGTATCAATGATACAGCTGCAAATTATGAGTTTTTCCTTGTAATTTGTGTTTCTTTGATTTCTGTTATTTTACACCTACTTTATGAGGCGCTGTTGGTAGAATGACTGTTTGACCAAATTTGTGACGCTGAGGGACCTCTTATTATATTATGTTGGGTATAGAGATGAACGCAGTATTTTAACCCGTTGCAGTGTTTTAACCCGTTGCAGTATTTTAACCCGTTGCAGTATTTTAACCCGTTGCAGTATTTTAACCCGTTGCAGTATTTTAACCCGTTGCAGTATTTTAACCCGTTGCAGTATTTTAACCCGTTGCAGTATTTTAACCCGTTGCAGTATTTTAACCCGTTGCAGTATTTTAACCCGTTGCAGTATTTTAACCCGTTGCAGTATTTTAACCCGTTGCAGTATTTTAACCCGTTGCAGTATTTTAACCCGTTGCAGTATTTTAACCCGTTGCAGTATTTTAACCCGTTGCAGTATTTTAACCCGTTGCAGTATTTTAACCCGTTGCAGTATTTTAACCCGTTGCAGTATTTTAACCCGTTGCAGTATTTTAACCCGTTGCAGTATTTTAACCCGTTGCAGTATTTTAACCCGTTGCAGTATTTTAACCCGTTGCAGTATTTTAACCCGTTGCAGTATTTTAACCCGTTGCAGTATTTTAACCCGTTGCAGTATTTTAACCCGTTGCAGTATTTTAACCCGTTGCAGTATTTAACACGTTGCAGTATTTAACACGTTGCAGTATTTTAACCCGTTGCAGTGTTTAACCCGTTGCAGTGTTTAACACGTTGCAGTATTTTAACCCGTTGCAGTATTTTTACCCGTTGCAGTATTTTTACCCGTTGCAGTATTTTAACCCGTTGCAGTATTTTAACCCGTTGCAGTATTTTAACCCGTTGCAGTATTTTAACCCGTTGCAGTATTTTAACCCGTTGCAGTATTTTAACCCGTTGCAGTATTTTAACCCGTTGCAGTGTTTAACACGTTGCAGTACTGTTTAACCCGTTGCAGTATTTTAACCCGTTGCAGTGTTTTAACCCGTTGCAGTGTTTAACACGTTGCAGTATTTTTACCCGTTGCAGTATTTTAACCCGTTGCAGTATTTTAACCCGTTGCAGTATTTTAACCCGTTGCAGTATTTTTACCCGTTGCAGTATTTTTACCCGTTGCAGTATTTTTACCCGTTGCAGTATTTTTACCCGTTGCAGTATTTTAACCCGTTGCAGTATTTTAACCCGTTGCAGTATTTTAACCCGTTGCAGTATTTTAACCCGTTGCAGTATTTTTACCCGTTACCGTGAACACGTACCTGCAGTTTGTGCCTCGTTCTATTGGCGGTGATGAATGACCTCTGTAATAAATAAAACTAGTGTTAGAAAACAGTATAATAATCACTAGGTAACTGTAGCGTATTCAACCCTTTGTCTACCGTGTCATAACTACCTTAGAAACTGAAGGTACAACTCATTGCAAGGCAAGTTCATTAAAATAGAAGTATCACCCGTACTCGTAAGTACCACCGGTGGACAAAGGGTTTATTAATATAACTTTTCATTCCATTGAACTTTTTGAAAGTTAAGTGTATGTACTGAAATAGCATTTAGTTCTATATTAACAATTAGAGTTAACCTAGGGTTTTAATTTTTAAATAGCGGGAAATTTTTTCTTTTTTAATGAAGTTTTTTTTAGCAAGAATAGTAGAGACAATAGACTTCTGACGTAAAATATTTTCCTAATAATTTATTAAATAACAAATTTAATGGAGGGTGGCTATCGTTACGTCAGAGATCTACTGTTATAAAATTAAAATACTAGAACAATGACGCAGTGCTCGGACACTCATAGTACTTGGAAAGTTGGTACAGTGAACCTCCTGAGTTATGAAATATGGGTTACTTCATAAGTCAGAGTCACTTCATAACTCAGGTGCACTAGATAGTTTTCTATAATTAAAATCATAGAAAACTTTGGTCATTGAGGGATAACTATGACGAAATTCTTGACGTATATATTTTTCTATAATTTAAACATAGAAAATACTTCATAACTCAAGACTTCATAACTCAGGAGTTCTATTGTAGTAAATAAGATGTTTAATGAATCAATCTAGCCTTTAGATTTTGCTGAATGTTACCCTCACAGATAAGACCCACTTTCCGAGTACTGAGAGTCTAGTAAAGAATACGAGTACTGCAAAGTCACAATAATTTTTTTATCAGTTTCATGTTCGCTGTGACCATTTCAAAAGTAGGTAACAATTTCATGCAATTCTTTAATGTTCATTAACTTTATTATCCACATTTTAGTGCTAGTGTAAGTAAGCTTGGGTGCAAAAAGTTACCTACAAGCGTTAGTGAAATCAACCAACAAAAACACAGAAAAGTAATGAAGAAATAAAATATACCTCAATATAATACACGTTAGTTACTGTTTAACATCGTCACGTCATTTATACTTAGATTAAAAATTACGACATAGATACGTTTTAACTGATTCAGTAGGGGGGGGTTTATAGTCTGGTTCGTAACCAAAGGCCTTATCTCCATGAGTCTACCTAACACAAAATCTAAGACCTCGTAGTTGAAGAGCATAACCCTAGCGCTATCCTTTAAAACTGCAAGTAGCGTTAAAAAATGGTAAACATAAAAAGCGAGAAAAAATCCATAATCCAATTTACAACAGTTTGGGTCCAAATCCCTTCTCTTTCATCCACTTCAGGATAGAGTACCTGGGGTTATTATAACAACTGTATATATACAACCTAATATCAAACCTACACTAAAAGATCAATCTACATATTTTAATTAATGCTAAATCTTAAGCTAACATTACATAGTTACTATTTATATCAACTAATGGTATGACCACGATCAGGTCAAAAATCAACGAACTGGCGATTGCTAACAACCACGATCAGGTCAAAAATCAACGAACTGGCGATTGCTAACAACCACGAACAAGTTAAACATCAACGAACTGGCGATTATTAACAACGACGACCAGGTTAAAAATCAACGAACTGGCGATTATTAACAACCACGACCAGGTTAAAGATCAACGAACTGGCGATTGCTAACAACCACGACCAAGTTAAACATCAACGAACGGGCGATTATTAACAACGACGACCAGGTTAAAAATCAACGAACTGGCGATTATTAACAACGACGATCAGCTTAAACATCAACAAACTGGCGATTGCTTTTAAGCACGACCAGGTGGAAAATCAACAAACTGGTGATTTATTAATAGCCACGACCAGCGAGGTTAAACATTAACGGACTGGTGAATATTAACAACCACGACCAAATAAACCTCAACGAGCTGTTGATTACTAAAATCACGACCAAGCAACTATCAATGAACTGGAGATTACTAACAACCACGACCAAGCAACTATCAATGAACTGGAGATTACTAACAACCACGACCAAGTAAACATGAACGTGCTGCTCGCACTCACTCACACAACTTACGGACACTCCAAGGAAGACTTAACAACACTCTACAAACAGTTCATCAGACCCATTCTCACTTACGCCCACACAGCCTGGTCACCTGACATCTCCAACATTCACTTACAGACAATCCAAAAAACACAAAACACTGCACTCCGCATTGCCACCCTATGTACACAAACAACACCTACACACAGAAACACGAGTCCTCCCTCTTACCTCACACATGAACATGAGGAGCACACACTTTTACACTTATACACTAGACCCCTCGCATCCCCTACACTACATGCAAACTGAGAGGAGGACACAACGCACACTACACAACACTCCCTCCTCACACTACAGACAGACACCTATACACCACTCTCCCTCCCACCCCCAACAACACATCTCTTCACAAACATATACACACCACATTCACACAACGAGCTCTCGACTCCTCCCCTCCTAACAGATTCCTTGGGTCTAGACCTCCAGCCATAGACCCTAGTGAGTCGTCCATGTTCCGCTTTGATAGGTTTACCCTATCACGTCTGAGATGTGGCCATCATCATTCCCTTCCTTACTACATGCACAGGATTGGGAGATCTGACTCTGATCGGTGCGACTTCTGTCAAGCTGATCAGGGCACGATCTTTCACATTCTAACACAATGTCCGTCACTACATCTACACAACACAACATACAGTCACTGGAGCCCCTTTGGAGCCATTCTCAGGCAGTTGCTAACTTCCTGAGTGATGCCGGTTACCCTTAGGCTCACACACACCCACACAGTGCCTCGGGTGGCTGAAACCCGGGGCGCCCCTGGTCACCCATTCGTCCCGGCGAGGATGTCGGGGTCAACAACAACAACCAAGTAAACATCAACGAACTGGTGATTACTAACAACGACGACTAAGTAAACATCAACGAACTGATGATTACTAACAACCACGACCAGGTTAACGGGACCTTTTTCCCTTAAATTTAAAAAAAAAAAATATTTTTTTTTTGCATAAATTGATGTCTTAGAGTTAAGAACAATCAATAAGTTCTTCAAAAACAGAGTTGCAATATTGTAAATTATACCTGTCATGTCTGTCAAAAGACCTGTCAGAACAGGTACTGAGGGTTTATTTGTATCTTACATCAAATGCTTTGTTGACTAGATGCATTAAAAAGAGGACACAACACCCAAACAAGAGTCTCCACGTTAATTTATGGAACCTGAAATATTTGAGTTCAGACAATTTTTTCCTAAAAATTTCAGTAAATTGGCTCTCCTGAAAAGTACATTTTTTCGACTTCAAAATGCATCAACTCATACAGTTTTTGAGCTAGAGGCATGGGGTTTGTTTCATTTTCTTCATAAATAAATTGCTCACAAAGTGACAAGCAGGTTTTTTTTTTCAAAAATCTTAATGTGTGAGAAGGTATAATGTCAAAAATCAATGTTTTTGAAAAAAATTGGAAAAAATCTTTTAAACTTTTTTTTAGACGAAATTGATTAAAATAGCTAAGTACCTATGTAGACAACTGAATTCTGAACAAGATGAAACAAACGCCATGTATCTAGCTGTAAAATTGTATAAGTTGATGCCTTTTGAAAATAGACCCTAATTGGAATTTTTTGGGGAGTAGAGGGTGAAGGAGGCAAAGTTGAAAAATAAACTCCTAAATAAAAAATACTCGATTAGAATAGTTGCATTAACCCTAAAAATTTCAAAATTGTATATTATTTAATAAAATTTTCGTTTTAGGGAGAAGGTCCCCTTAAACATCAACGAACTGATGATTAATAACAACCACGACCAGGTTAGCATCAACGAACTGATGATTACTAACGACTGCGATCAGGTTAGCATCAACGAACTGATGATCTCGAGAAACCTAGGCTAGGTGAACATAAAAGTACTGATGATCTCTAAGTACCTATGCCAGGTAAACATTAATGAGCTGGTGATTTCTAAGAGCCTATGCCAGGTGAAGTATATAACATCGATAGCTTTTTAGTCGTTGTGGCAGGATTTCTAACATCGGAACACTCAACATCCAAACGGTGCACTGGTTGTCCACGAACCACGAGAGAGAATGTCTGAAGCCCATGCTGCCTAACTCAGACAATTCGGATCTAGTGCATACAGAATGAACTGTACTTTTCCTAATGTTTGAAACGTTGACTAGGCACTATTTACCAGTCACTAGGAGATCCTATGAAAAAAGGTATTTCGTAAAACTAGTAGTTGAAAATTGAAATGGAATTAATAAACAATCAGGTAGCTGATTGAGTGCAATATCTTTGGTACAACCGTAAGATGTTTGAATATGTTGTAACCTTATCCAACGTATTACTTAGTTGATCAAAATATCTGTTTCCGAATTGTCGAGCGTATTTAATATTCTCTCCCGTGGTTCATTTTCAACAGACATACCTCAGGGGCGGAGCTACTAACATGTTGTATTTGACTCAAGGTCACTTCTTCCACGTTTGGTTTAATATGGGGCATCCACGGTGGATCCACCACCAACAACGATTCCATCCCCACTTTGGGGGAGGGTAAGGTGAACTCTATGCCGTGGGGTGTGACCTTAAAGGTCACTTGGCCCCCTATTTCCATGCGGGGCCAGGCTTGATGACGGGAACGCCACAACACTTTGAATCTTGGGATAAAAACATCAGAAATTGAAGAAAGTTTTTAAAACTGGCTTTTGAAAAAGAAAAAAATGTACAGCTTGCTTTCAAAATTGATTTCAAAACACTAGAGAGTAAAGAATATCACAGTGTATTAAAGGTCTTGATTATTTTAAGAGGCTAAAAAGACCTCGTAGAAGAAGGCACAGTGAAAGTACATTCTACGCACTATAGTCAGTTACCAGAAGTTTTCAAGCGTAACTTTAGTTTCTAACTGACCTGAGAATAGCGTTAAGTCTGACGGAGGGGTCACTGTGGGTCAGCTCTCGACTGATTACTTCAGAGGTGTAGGAGGGTATTCGCACACCGGCTACGATCAGCACTACGCCTGCCGTTGAGGAAACCTGTCGCAATAACAGAAAAATGATGTCAAGCAGCGTACAATCGTTAGTTAGGATTGTAGAATTAGGTAAGTGACCTTAGATTTCTAAATCTTAGGTTACGAAATAACCAATTAATATATCTTACACTATGAAGATATCCTGATAGGAAGGTTCAAACAAAAGAAAGGTAGCTAGTTTCAATCAAAATATAGGTAGGTTCAAACAAAACGATAGGTAGGTTCAAACAAAAAGAAAGGTGGTTTCAAACAGTAGATAGGTATGCAGGTGCAAAGAGAAAGAGTAGAGAGGTAGGTAAGGTCAAAGAATAGAAAAGTAGGCAAATTCAAACAAAAGATAGGTAGGTTCAGACAGCAAATAGGTAGGTAGGTACCTCATTATCACTCTCTAGCAGCAGTTCCCAGGCCAGAGCACACGCCTCCTTCAGCATCTCCTCAGGTAAAATGGCCAGACTCTTGCATACGAGAGACAGGGGGGAGTGGAACAAACTGGAAACCTGAAGACAACGTGTAAGGTTAATATTTCTTTGGAGTCGGGGGTCAACTCAATTTCAATTATATATTTAATTTATCTATGTAACCCTGATTAGTTTTGTAGATATAAATTTCAATTGCGCAATATGTGTGATTGTAGTGGTCTCGGTATTTCGATTTTCTACATTTCAAAACTAAAGAAGTTTAGTCTGATCAGAAATAATTATTTATGAAACGAAAGGAACCATAAATGGATTTTGATGACAAATTCAGGAATCCATCAACCTACAATTTGATTAGCAGACTTCAGTCACATTTGTTATTTGCCAAAAATATTTCGAATTAAATTTTTGTGCTATACTATTTATTCACATGTTGCTTTATGTATCTGACAACAGGTGTAAGGGTCTGTGTTTCAGTTTCCTCTTTGTTGTCCTTCTTAGCCCCGACACCAGAGGCAGCACCCTCCAGGGTGTCCTTGGAGAGGTGCACGGATGACCCCGGATGATGTCCAAGCTTGGCTAAAACGTGACTCATCTCTGAAGACTTTTCAATCCTAGTGAAAGGGATTAAATTTCAAAAAGCAGGAATAGTTTTACAATCTGAGACAACATTCTTCAAATGATGGACAGCAAATTTTAGGTAGAGGAGAGAGAATAAGAAACCTCTTTATATCCAAATTAGGTTTTAAAAAGATTGATATCTAGAGACTCAATTTAAACGGCAATATTTGAACTATGTAAAGCCTAGTACAGACGAGGCACTTTCGATCTCGCGTTCAAAAGCGCGTGGCCTAGTGCAGACAGGAGTTTTCTAACGTGCGTTTATAATATACCGTATATAATATATGGTAACACCCGGAGAAATGAGCGTTTTAACAAAAAATCGAAATCGCGCGTTCGTAAGGGGCTTAAAACGAAACGCGCGTTTAAGTGTGTACACTGCATACATCTGTAGAACTTCTTGCAATTCGAAACGCGCGGTAGAAAACGCTCCGTCAGTACCGACCCTAAAGTTAGTTTTCCTTTACATCTCAGCTTCACACACCTATCTCTTTTGGCAAAACTATCTTTCCTTCGAATAGGACTGGATGTATTTTGCTCCAGACTCTTCCTGTGCTTCTTATCTTTCTTAGTAGGATGGTCAGAGTCCCCAGATTCCTTCGAACCACTTCGAGAAGAATCCGAACCAAAGAGCAGTTCAGGTTCTTCGCCGTACATCTGAAATTCATTGAAAATAAGCAAAAATGACAGAAGGTCAATTAATGATATTTGAATGAAAGGGAGGGACTGTACCTTCCTAACGGCGTGGAGTAGTCGTTTGGAAGCTCTTTGGTGCCGTCTGTAGCAATAAGGGTGACAATAGCCTGTAAAGAGGGAAAGAATTGTCACTCCGTAATTGGCAATAATCTCCTAGTTTATATCTTTAATGCCTGTATTTTCTAACCTTGGTGAGTGCAAATCATATTGAAGAAAGATGCCAATTTCATGACAGGTTTCAGCCACGGCATGTGGGTGGTGAGGTGTTGCTCCTCCCCTTCTTTCTCCAGCATTGGTGGACTTTCAGGCGCTTCTTCGGTGCTTTGAACTCCTGGCGAAGACCTAATGGAAAAAATTGATGTTGAATAAAAAAACTTGTCTCGGCAATAGTAAAACCTACAGGTACCGAATAATGTCAGTACGTTTATATGATCTATGAGTCATCTTCATGTTCAGAAGTGTGGTTCAACTTACCCCTCTTCACCCACTAAAGAACCTAAGTCATGTTCAGAAGTGTCTGATCTTTCCGATACGGCGGAAACTTTACGCCGAGAATTGATGCTGTCGTTGCGCTTCATCGCTAAAAGAGAAAGTAGAAGATGTTACAATCCTGCAATTTAAGCAAGGACTCTATCGGACAATCCAATAGTTAGTTGATAAATAGCTTTAATAAAATATCTTAGAACTTGGGAAAATATAGTTCTATGTACCTAGAGTGAAAAATGTATGATAATCAATATCATATTTTCTTATTTTACTTAGGAGGTGTTCAGTATAGGTCCCATATTATTCCTAATTTACATAAATTATATGGCAAAAATTTAGGAAAGAAAGGGTTGAAATATAATTTTGATCTATAAGTATTAATCATATAAAGTTATGTTCATTTCCAAACAAAATTAATTTGAAAATCATGAAAACACTCACAGTCGGAATCAGAGTCTTTACTCCGCTTAGTCAGTTTCAAAGATCTTCGTTTGAAGGAGTTACTGTTGGGACCACCGTGCTTCCTAGGACCCCTGGGTCCTTGTGGTCCCGCACCAGCCAATCTACGGCGATCATCTTCCCAGTATTGGGTGCTCTGTGACACAAAATGCGAAGACATCAATAGATAATTTCAAAACTTAAATTCAATAGCACTTGAAGTCAAAAGAACAATTATTCAAGGACAAAGTACCAAAGGACACTCACCGTGAGCGTAGTGTTGGATGAGGCAAGACTTTCATTGTCAGCCTCTTGAAGAGCAAAGCTAATTTTTCTCTCTGCTTGGTAGCCATCTGAACAGTTAAGATGAAATAATTAGATTTAGAACCAAAAATTAACAATCTCAAACTTGTTATAAAAAGGTCACACATGTTTCGACTAGTTCAAACGTGTTGCAACAAGTTCAGAAGGTGTTGCAACAAGTTCAGAAGGTGTTGGAACATGTTCAAACACGTTTGAACAAATTCAAACATGTTGGAACAAATTCAAACATGTTGGAACAGGTTCAAACATGTTGGAACAGGTTCAAACACGTTGGAACAAATTCAAACACGTTGGAACAAGTTCAAACGTGTTGAAACAAGTTCAAACGTGTTGGAAAAAATTCTAATAAATGGTTGGTAGCAATATATGTAACAAAATATTGTAACAAATAGTTAGTTTAAATCTGAATTGGAATAGTTATTATTATTTCTTAATTAAACATTTGAGCACATTTATTGAGTGTTAGCGACATACGGTGACTCTCATTGATACTGTGAAGTGACTGTGCGCTTGCGTGAGTCGCGCCAACAGAAGAAAGGGCGATGGACATGCGTCTCTCCCTGATGTCACGCCCTGGTCCAGAGCCCAGACCACTGGTCTGAGGGGGCCAGCCTGAACCACAGGGAACCAAATAGGGAAAAAGAGAGTGACGAAAGAGAATGAAGAGGTAAAGGACAATGAGACAGTGAAAATTGAAACTGAGGTCACATACACGAAACACTTTGAACTGTTCTATTCTCCTACAGTGTACACTGAATACTGTGCGTAGGTTTTGTCCTAATAGTGGCAGTGTGTGGCATTTATTAGGAAAATGGATGTCTCTAATCTACGCATGGGTGGCATTGATTTACCAAGTTGACGTTTTTTCTCAGTGGTAGTGTGTTTTTATAAGTTTTATGTATCAGTGGCTGCGTGTGATATTTATTTGAGACTTGAGATTAAGTACTTTCAGTGGCGATGTGTGGCATCATTTTGATATGTTGCTATTATTTGCTTTCAATTCTTTTCATTTGAAGTGTGTGGTATCTATTATGGGAATTGTTATTAGAGGTTTAGTTTTTTATTTATTACCAGTTATTAAAAAGCACATTCAAATCATTATTTTTTGAGCTGTGATAACATCCATTAATCAACAATTAAGATGACGTTTGGAAACCTACCAGCTAAAAGGGGTCTGTCGACGCGTCCCGACACTCTGCTGAACTTAGGTAGAGTGGGTAGCGTCTCTCGCAAGAAAGCCGTTATTTCAAGCAGCAACTGTACCGCCACCAGTTGCAAGGCGATGGGACAGTTAGACCCGGTGGGGTTAACACTAACTTCATCCAGGAAGTCTTCCTCTTCGTCAGCTTGTCTGAGGGCTCTGCGTGCTTCCCCTTCTGCTACAGGAGCCACCAACTCCTCTGCAGTTGGACCGATTGATTGCAGCTCTTCCAAACGAGCTCCGAGAGCCTCTGCCCACGCATGAAATTTGACAGCAGCGTCTCTTTGGATCATGTTGCCCGTTCTTCTTGGGCCTCTGGCAAAGGAAGGACGCCCCACAGGGGACCTTATCCACGCAGGCCAGTGTCCTTTGTTGCATCTGTGTACCAAGTGGGACACCTCCAGTAGCATTGCAGCCCGGGCAACCACAGCCGAACCAGGGAGGTCAAGTAGAGCAGCCATCAGCTGGGCGTCAGGCAAAGCCCCTGGAGGACATGTCTCTAAGAGGAAGGAGAACCGTAGCATTCCCTGCCGTATGACAGTTTCAGGCACCAGTTTTCTCTCTCGAACAAGGAGCACATTTGCCTCAAGTACCTCACCTGAACCATCCAGACTTGTACGACGAGACAGTTCAGGAGAATCCTCAGCGTTAACATCTTTCTTCCTTCCTCTCCCTAGTCCTATCCTGCCTATTCTTTCATCCAGTTTGCGAATTGCTATGGAGAACTTACTGCTCATTGGCCCTGCCCCAGGCTTGGTGACAAACCTTGGCCTACCACCAGCTGTAGAAGGCGCCGTAGAGTACTTTCTACCTGAGTAGGAGTAGGAGGTAGCAGCCCCAACGCCGCTCCCAGAATGGTAGTCATCCCTAGAGGTGGAGGCTACTGATGGACCCCCCTTCATAAGCATACCTGCCAAACCCTCCAGTCTGTCACTCTTACTCATGCCAGTGTTCTTCCCTCCGCTTCTTATCCAGTTAACTATCTTGACCATTCTCTGAGATGTCCTCCTGTATTTTTTCCCAGAACCGGTACGATGATGTCTTCTCCGACCGCTAGATGGCGGGCTATCAGGCTGACTCTCCATGATGCTGGACACTGAAGATGTTTTCTTTAGCACAGAACTGATGGAAGTGCAAGTGTTCTTCTTCTTGAAGAGACTCTTCCTGCCACCTCTACCAGAGGGGGCCTCTCCTTCACCCCCTGCCTCTTCAGTTAGAGTGGAGGGTGAGTCTCTGTACGGGTCATTCTCCACCGCTACTCGCCTGACAATCCTGGTTGTTTGAGTCTTAGGTCTGCGTTTGTGTGGCCTTTCTGCCGAATCAATGAGTCCTGACAGAGCCACCCTTCTAAAGACTCCACCATGTGACTCCCTGACGTAACTTGTCAGTAACCTGACACCTCCGTACAGCATGGTGTTGTCATGTATCTTCAGCTCCTCGTGCAGTTTTCCAAACCTAGTGACGAGTCCTTTGAAAGTACAGGCTATTATCTGTCCCTCTATACCCTTGGGGCCTGCCCCGCCAAGGGACGCCCCGAAGTTGGTGGCGTAACCACCCTGTACATTGGTGGTATCTGGTTGTGTTTTCGCACTGCCTGGTCTCTTGTGGTCTAGGTTCATGGGGGAGAGGAGAGAGGTCTGGTCGAGACAGAAGCCACAGAGGGCGTGGAAGAACTCCACCACCTCCTGTAGAGGGCGCTCTGACACCATTTTGCGAAGGTATTTACGGCAACCACTCTGATCACATCGGTACAATCTGGTGAGTAGAGATTGGCATGAGTGTCTCAAAAACTCTGAGACAGGACCCGTTCTCTGTTGGTCACCACAGCCATGGGGGCACCCTAACAGTCGGTACAACCTGGGGACGGGTCAGGAGTTAAAGTGACATGTATACTGTATAGTCAAAGAAAGGTGTATCTGCAATGATTTCATCACAGTTTACTAATTTCCAAAAAGAAACTTTGCTAATTGTAAAGCTTGTAGATATTTCAAAAGTAGTCTGGGTACACGATAACAAATGCGTAACCTTTGAAAATGATAGAAAATTAGAAAACTGTGATTTGTGAAGCCTAAAATAAGAGCCAACCCACCTGACGACACAAGCCAGGAACAGTTCAATGGGAGTAAGTTCTTTTTCTTTGGTGCTATCTTCTCCACTAGTGGTGTCTCCATTTTCAGAGGTGTTACCTACGTTTGTCTTCTTTGGGGTCATTATACCCATATCAAGGAGAAAGTTAAGGAGGTGAGTAATAACTTCACTAACCCGCAATGAACAAACTTGCGACTCTCTCTGACTAACTGAATATACCGCCTGGAAAAAAATATTTATTCCTTATTGAAAAAATCATTACAAGTTTTACAACTAAGAACAATTAATAAAACAAAAGCACAAAAAATATAGTCAAAAATAGATTAAAACCCAGTAGCTAAAAACAAAAAATAGTAAACCAAGAATAGTAAAATTGTTCATTTTGAAGAAATACAGATAAGTACAGTACCTTAAGCAGTACTTTCAGATCGATATTGCCACTGTAAGTGATGTAGTTGGTAGTACCACTAAGTTCAGTTCGTTCTTCATTGGAGTACTGAATGCTACTGTCAGTCAGAGACCTGGTGAGTACTGGCTTCACAGACGGTCTTCTCTTAGTCTGACAGGTGGGCTGCTGGTGATGATCTGTGCTTTCACTGTACATCTGTCAGGAGGAAAAAAAGACAGAAAAACTGGTGAACTACCAGAGAAAAAAGGCAATCAGAATAAATTATCCAAAGTCAGGCTTTTGAAAACAGTTGAAACCAAAAATTGAATGAACCCAATTTTGAATAAAATGGAAAATTCATATCAACAACACCATTATAAAATAGCAGAAGATTATGTTTTGATCGGTAATTAGTTAGGCACAATCTTGTTATTCGCATAACTCGAAAACTATTCAACAAAATTGCCTGAAATTTGGTGAGACGATTGGATATTATCCAGAAACGATATTTTTTTAAACTTTTCACCTGTTCTCTGCCTCCATGTTCACTTGGTGAAGGTGTATGTTGAGTCACTGTGATGATGGGGGCCCCAACGGAGTCATCTGCCCCCTGTACTTGCCAGTCGGGACAGTCAGGCACTCTGACATACAAACCGGGTGAAGATATTTAAGAATCGATACATTTATGATCAAGTACAATTTAATAAATCAAAGTATTTAGTTACATCTCAAATTGAGTATATAAAGTAAAACTAGGGCAAGTTACGAATTATCGGTCGGTTTCACAACTTCTGTCATATAAGAAAATATATAAGAAAAATTAAATAATAATTTAAACTGACCGATAATTCGTAACTTACCCAATCAAAATATAACATTTTAAGGGAATAAAACTCTTGTTATGTAACTTAATGATTCTATTATTAAATTCAATTAAAATCTAGGGTTCGCTTCCCGGAGAGGAAATTCAATTTTTTTGGATTCTAAGAAATAGCAATAAATTTTCAATCCATTCATCATACACAAAAAAGTATCGAACAAATTATTCTAAAGCTCATGCGCATATCTATCGATAAACTATTTATACAAAAAATGAATGAATGATAAATTTAAAATGATAATAATAGACCGGTAAAGTAGAAAAAATATCAAATAACTCGTAATTATTTTATTTAAAAATCAATTTCAATAAACTTTACAGCAATGAATGCAGTTAGATTTTAGGTATTCAAATATCGAATTAAAATTCCACAAGATTTAATTGATCCTCAGCTATACAGAAGTTAATGAACCTCATTTTTATCCCCGTACGAATAACATAGGAATAATTCGCTGATAAACAGAAGTGGAACGGGGCTCACTCTACTTTCCCGGTCTATTGTTATAATTAAAAATGGAGATAAAAAATGAACTTGAAGGAACAGTGCAACTTTTCTACTTTAACTTATCCATTAACATCAATAATACAATATTATTGTAAGCCCAATTAAATCATTTAATTACATCATCTAGCCGTACAACAGAAGCTATAATATTTGTCACAAAATCTGTACCAACGCCATCTGGCGGTACAATTGACTTCATTTAACCTTATTTTCTCAGCGGTTGAGGATGCATAATTTCTATAATGCGTAATAATGATGTATGTCTATTATTTAATGCAATATAATGAAAGCGGCACCGTACCTTTAACCAATTGGAGGTATACGATAATAAGGTGATGGATGAATAGGCTTGTTACAATATGCTTTTTAAATCAGAGATCTTAAGAATATCACCGACGAAACAATTTGAAATGGTATCGGATACTACAGGATGGGGCGTAAGTTTGGAAGCAATTTTTCAAACATTAATATAATTCTTAAAAATAAGTTCCTAAGTAGGTGATAGGGTTTGAACTATAGTAGAGACACTACATTATGACGTGGCAGTGTTATTTTTTACAAAAATTCAGTCAATTCAAAAATGTCAGACAAAAGAGAAGCCATTATTGCTCTACACCGTACTGGGAAGTCAGATTACGTCATTTTAAAGACTCTCTCAATAGCGAGATCGACTGTTTGGAAGTGTGTGAAGCGTTTTAATGAGAGAGGAGACTTGACTGATCGTCCAAGAAGTGGTAGACCACGCTCACAACGCACCAAACAACTGATAATATGTGCCCGAGAGAAGATCAGGAGGAACCCGAAAAGGTCAATACGATTGTTAGTCAAAACAGCTAATGCGAGTCCCAGAACAATGAGAAGAGTTGTCAAAGAAGACCTAAAGAAGTCCTCTTTCATTCTCCAAAAGAGACAGACTCTGTCAGAAGCTGTAAAGAAAAAGAGATTGGAGAGAAGCAAAGCACTTCTGAGAGAATTGAAGTCTGGCACGGCTGGTGAAATTGTTTGGTCTGACGCAAAAAATTTCACAGTGGAAATGGCTCACAACCGGAGGAATGACAGAATAATTGGTAAAAGTGCAAAAGACATCCCATACAACCAAAAAACTGTCCACAGAACCATGAAACCTGCTTCAGTAATGGTCTGGGCCGCCGTTTCAGAAACTTGGAGATCTCCTTTAATTTTTTTGGAACAAGGCGCGAAAATCAATGCTAAATGTTATATTGAGAATATTTTGACGCCAATGTTGGAGTCAGCTAAGGATAACTTCGGAAATGACACTCTATGGACATTTCAGCAAGACGGCGCGACTTCACATTCTGCAAATGTCACTCAAAACTGGTGCCATGACCATCTTCCACGGTTTTGGTCCAAAGAAATGTGGCCTCCCTGCTCCCCAGATGTTAATCCTATGGACTTTTCGGTATGGTCCATTCTTGAATCAAAGGCCTGTGGTAAATTCCATCGCAGTGTGGATGATTTAAAGCGTTCGCTTCATAGATCTTGGAAGGAAATTTCACAAGAACAGTTGCGTGCCGCAGTAGGAGTTCGGAGGAGATTTGAGGCTGTTATTAAAAACAAGGGGGGACATTTCGAATAAATTTATGATTTTTGAATTCTTAAAACCCTTATGTAATAATACATAACTGTAAATTATTAGATATATTTTTCATTGGATTATAATATGCACTTTCATTTGCTTCCAAACTTTATAACGATTCAATACTATTAAATGATCTCTATATAATATTTTCAGGATAATATTTAATTAAAAATAACAAAATGAAATGTTAACATAACACTAAATTAAAAGATGAAATAACACCAAATTGAAATTCAAAGTAACGCTAAATTAAAAGTTCAAAAAAAGGTTGATTAAAATTTATAATCACGCTAAATGGAAATAAAAACCACGCTAGTTTGAAAGCGTTTCCATGCTTGCTTTAGAAATCATGCTGGCATTATGATCATGCTAGGCAGTGCGTATCTCACCTCGACACTCTAAATACACAGGCAGCATGTTACGAATAGAGTGATCTAAGTACAGTGTGAAGAGTGAGCAGTATAGCACGCTACATCTAAATACAAACCTTGATGATAACAACCCCGTGCACAGTTTGCTAAGAGTGCATAGGTACTAATAGTACAGTTTAAATGGTATCCATGGTACAGTAAATTTAATAGGTCATACGTTGTCATGGTTACTTGCGTTGCCATTTATCTATTTAAACATGTTTAAAGCACGTTCAGACAAGTTTAAAATACGTTTAAACATAGTTCAAACACGTTCAGACAAGTTTAAAACACGTTTAGACATGTTTCAAACACGTTTAGACATGTTTTAAACACGGTATAAACCAGATTGAAATATGTTTAGTCATGTTCACCAATATTTTAGTAGAAGTAGGAGGTTCAACGATTGCTTCGAAACTAAAAGCCATATCGCTACTATTTGCTATCATCACATACCATCATCCTCATCATCACGATACTCATGTATGCAGAAAAGCTAAATAATACAAGCACCGGTGACTGGACTATGAAGAGCTGATAGAAAATGAAGCCTAAGAGTCTACCTAACACAAAATCTAAGAGGAAAATGAAGAGGTGATATTAAATGAAGCCTACGAGTCTACCTAACACAAAATCTAAGAGGAAAATGAAGAGGTGATAGTAAATGAAGCCTACGAGTCTACCTAACACAAAATCTAAGAGGAAAATGAAGAGGTGATAGTAAATATAGCCTACGAGTCTACCAAACACAAAATCTAAGACCTCATAGTTGAAGAGCATAACCCTAGCGCTATCCTCTAAAAATGCTAGTAGCATTAAAAATGATATTAGGGAACTTCTCTATAGTTCGACTCTCCATTAGACCATCAACTACATATTCCTGTAAGTTTTTTCTCGTTTTCATTTCTGATTAAAAAAATAAAAATTCATAAATGATATAATCAATCAATTAAATTAATTACTGTTCCTAAGACCTATGGGGTGACGGACTTATATGGGGTGACGGACTTATATGGGTTGACGGACTTATATGGGTTGACGGACTTATATGGGTTGACGGACTTATATGGGGTGACGGACTTATATGGGGTGACGGACTTATATGGGGTGACGGACTTATATGGGGTGACGGACTTATATGGGGTGACGGACTTATATGGGGTGACGGACTTATATGGGGTGACGGACTTATATGGGGTGACAGACTTATATGGGGTGACGGACTTATATGGGGTGACGGACTGATATGGGGTGACGGACTGATATGGGGTGACGGACTGATATGGGGTGACGGACTGATATGGGGTGACGGACTTATATGGGGTGACGGACTTATATGGGGTGACGGACTTATATGGGGTGACGGACTTATATGGGGTGACGGACTTATATGGGGTGACGGACTTATATGGAGTGACGGACTTATATGGGGTGACGGACTTATATGGGGTGACGGACTTATATGGGCTGACGGACTTATATGGGCTGACGGACTTATATGGGGTGACGGACTTATATGGGGTGACGGACTTATATGGGGTGACGGACTTATATGGGGTGTCGGACTTATATGGGGTGTCGGACTTATATGGGGTGTCGGACTTATATGGGATATCGGACTTATATGGGATATCGGACTTATATGGGGTGTCGGACTTATATGGGGTGTCGGACTTATATGGGGTGTCGGACTTATATGGGGTGTCGGACTTATATGGGGTGTCGGACTTATATGGGGTGTCGGACTTATATGGGGTGACGGACTTATATGGGGTGACGGACTTATATGGGGTGACGGACTTATATGGGGTGACGGACTTATATGGGGTGACGGACTTATATGGGGTGACGGACTTATATGGGGTGACGGACTTATATGGGGTGACGGACTTATATGGGGTGACGGACTTATATGGGGTGACAGACTTATATGGGGTGACGGACTTATATGGGGTGACGGACTTATATGGGGTGACGGACTTATATGGGGTGACGGACTGATATGGGGTGACGGACTGATATGGGGTGACGGACTTATATGGGGTGACGGACTTATATGGGGTGACGGACTTATATGGAGTGACGGACTTATATGGGGTGACGGACTTATATGGGCTGACGGACTTATATGGGCTGACGGACTTATATGGGGTGACGGACTTATATGGGGTGACGGACTTATATGGGGTGACGGACTTATATGGGGTGTCGGACTTATATGGGGTGTCGGACTTATATGGGGTGTCGGACTTATATGGGATATCGGACTTATATGGGATATCGGACTTATATGGGGTGTCGGACTTATATGGGGTGTCGGACTTATATGGGGTGTCGGACTTATATGGGGTGTCGGACTTATATGGGGTGTCGGACTTATATGGGGTGTCGGACTTATATGGGGTGTCGGACTTATATGGGGTGTCGGACTTATATGGGGTGTCGGACTTATATGGGGTGTCGGACTTATATGGGGTGCCGGACTTATATGGGGTGCCGGACTTATATGGGGTGTAGGACTTTTGGGGTGTAGGACTTTTGGGGTGTAGGACTTTTGGGGTGTAGGACTTTTGGGGTGTAGGACTTTTGGGGTGTAGGACTTTTGGGGTGTAGGACTTTTGGGGTGTAGGCCTCGGACTAATTGAGTATCGGATCAATGAATAGTAACTCTAAATTACAACAATTTCTCTACATTCTACCATAGAAAGTCAGTCAGACAGTCACTATGTTCATTATGAAGGTGATGGGTGGCCAAAGGTTCATATGTTTAACTGGGTGGAATAGATAGTGTTAATATCTCCAAGTTTACCATTTCAATAGCTTGTGCGCATTATCTAATCTACTATCTAGATAGGCGGCAATGACGCTATAAGGTTGCTACTAGAGCCCCGTAAACACTGTCAAACACCTCGTCAAACCGTAGTGTCTTCAAACAGATTTTAGTTCTCAGGTCCAAATACTCTCGGGATGTTTGTCAAACTGTTTTATATTTAGGTACAGTAAATTAAAAATTGGTATAAAATTAGAATTACTCATGTGCATGATTGCTTGTTAGAAGACTTAGAGATGATCACCTTCTAATGAAATGATACAATAACTTAGTTTTCAACTCTACTGTTTGACAAACAATTACAAAATAAGTCTGATCTAAAATCTTTCGATATCAAGCCTCACACCACCCGAACTTTGTTGGGGCGTTCCTTGACCGATGAAAAAAATTATCACCGCTCGTTACGGTTCTCAAAAAATTAGTCCCCGTTAAAGCAACGCCGTATGCTCTTGCTCCAAAAGTTTTGAGCTGCAATAAATATTGCAGGCGTTGAAGAGCGGTAGTTTTCCGCTCCAGAAAGTTCACCAATGCCCCAACAATGCTCAGTAAAGGTTGGTACCGCCAGACACAAGTTCGTTGACGCTTTGTTCCGCTAGGCTAATGCAGATATCCTGAATGGTGCTTCGCCAGGTTTGCTCAGGTGGTGATTAAACGTTGTATAAGCTTTCGTGGAGCGCTGTTAATTTTTACAAGTTTCTGTGCTCGTCACCACCCAAAAAAAAAAAAATGCGCGGAAGCTGGCGTTGCTATAGAGTTGGCTTAACGGTAGCGACAGACAGCGAGCGTTGGTATGGCGGTATGGAGCTATGCGACCTCCATACCAACGGCAAACCAAAGTTCATCACCGCAATGAATCACTGCTTCAACGCCTGAGACTGTTTCAGCAAACTAGTGTCCACGAGTGAAACGCTTCCAAACTTTCGGAGCGGTAGAAGTAAACCATAAATGGTGGTCGAGCGTATTTGGCGTTGCTTGAACGGAGTGCCAGCTTCTGAAGAACGGTAAAAAGCGTTGATGATTTTTCTCCTCGCTTCAGGAACGCTCCAGCAATTGATGAGCCAAAGCTATCGATTTCTATTGAAAATCTAGCAGAATTTCCGATAGATTTCATCAGCTCAGCTCCAGAGTCAAAAGCAGTACACCGCTATACCAACTTTAAGCCCTCGCCGAGCCAACCCCCACACTCATAAAACGACGCTTGATCAACGCTTGCGTTACCAGGATATTTTTTGTGTGTGCGGTAATGAGCGTTGTCTATATTGGTCAACTGACTCCATTTCGACTCCTTTTAGGACACGGTCCAACAAAGTTCGTTCGGTGTGACCTGGCCTTTAGTGACAACAGTAAGATCAAGAATCTGTTAACCAGTTTGAGTGTTTGACAGTGTGTACGGGACAAACCACTCCTTTTCACTTACCCATTGCTCTGTATCTCGTCAAGCAAACTACTGTTAGAGTCAAACCAGAGGAAAAATACACTTTGATATCAGCATTGCTAGGGTAAAGTCACAATTACCAGGTGTGAATTCAAAACCGGATGAAAATTTCAATAGGTTAATAACTTATTATTAAAAAAGTGCATCAAAATATTAAAATATATTCATTGTGGAGAGATTAGCACGTTAATTTTATTGGTATCCTTGATACCCGCAGGAATCATGGATACCAATTAAAATAACTAGCTAGTATTCTCTCGAAAATGAAAATATGTTATTATTTTATTGCTATTTTTAATAATAACCTATTGAAATCTGGTAATTAATCGCATCTGGTAATTAACACTTTACCCTATTGTAGAGGATGCCTGACAATTTCACAACTTATTTAGAATGAAAATACACAGGATAACTAATAGTACATAGGGCAAGTTTCGAGTTATCGGACGGTTAACGCCGATGCAGGTGGACTTCTCATAAGTTGGCACCTCTGGTACAGTCCAGAAAAAGAACAAGAATGTCGAAAAGTAATTAATATTGTACTCGTTATTTTAATTGGTTTCCAAGCAGGTATCCATGATTCAAAAAAGTATTCACGATACCAAAGTATCCATGATACCAAAAAGTATCCATGATACCAAAAAATATCCATGATACCAAAAAGTATTCATGATACCAAAAAGTATCCATGATACCACAAAGTATCCATGATACCACAAAGTATCCATGATACCACAAAGTATCCATGATACCTGTAAGTATCATGGATACAGTCTGATAACTTGATACTTACACTTTATGTACCATTAGTTTAGTTAAGTAATTTCAAAGTACTTAAGAGTTTCTTAAAATCATTTGATAAATCATTAATTTCAGTAATACTATTTTAAGAATTTTTAATACATTTAACATAGATGGAGAAGACATATAAACACCTAATTATATCATTTCAATGAAGTATATTAAAACACCACAGATAAAATATACTTAGCTACATTAATTAGGTTGGGTCGTAGTACTCGGACACTTACAGTAGTCGGAAGTGATTAATATGAGCCAATCTAACCTTTAGAAATTCCTGATTGGAGTATGTTAATAGTCACTTTTCGAGTACTAACAGTGTCAGAGTTTTATATAGAGTCTAACATAGGGTAAGTTACGAATTATCGGTCGGTTTAACACCTTCGGTCACATAAGAAAAAACTATATAATATTTTTTTTATTTCAATTGTTATACATGATACTTGCAGGTATCATGGATACCAATTAAAAACATGTTTTTTTTTTCATATGACCGAAACTGAGAAACGTACCACTAATACCTACCTCACCCCAATTCAAACCATTACTCATCTACTAACCTGAGGCTAGGCATGCTCTTCCCCTTCGTCAGTCCAGACGCCGCGAAGACGGGGGTGATGCTCCTCCGGTGGAAAATGGAGAGGGGGCCACTGGGGGGAGTGGGCGGACCGTCCTCACTGCTGCTTCCCCCCGGTGGTTGAGAGTGTGGGGTGTAGTGGTGATGTTTACGATGGTGACACGGTTGGTCTGATGAGCTGAAGCGACTCAAGGCAGAGGAAGGTCGAGAACCGCGCCTCTGATCGTCACCATCAATGCACCAGTTACTGCCGCCAAAATCCTGAAAAATTATTTGAACACATTAAAACAGTAGTGTGATATGTTTTTTAATTTGGTAGGGGGATAATTATAGTTTTCAGGAACCAAAGGCCATATCGCTAACGTCAAAAAGAAATTAAGTACAAGGGACTGGAAGAAGCAGTCAGAGAGGAAAGTGGCTCCATGAACAAAATCATCTACCACCAGTAGGTGACAAGCTCATGGATGCAGAAAAGCTACTCCGAAGAATGTGACGAAAAAACACAAGCATCGGTGACTGCACTCACGAAAGGAAGAGGAAAATGAAGAGGTGATGGTAGTTGAAGACCTCGTAGTTGAAGAGCATAATCCTAGCGCTATTATTTATAACTACATATATTGTAAACCTACCAAACATACTTACAAGAACTCTAACAATAGCACCAACAATAGCACTAACAATAGCACTAACATTTTCATCAGAGACTGAAGATCTCCGTGACATTGTCCCATCTTCGTTGCCTATTTTCTCCAGAGCTTTTTCAGAGCGAGACCTCAGTTTGGTCTCCACGAACGCCTTCAACTCGCTGAAATTTTTCCGCTTGCCCCGAGTGCTGCCACCTGCGTCCCGAGAACGTCTGCGGTGGTGCGTGTCCTCCGTACCAACCGTGTCTGCAACAGTAGTGACAAAAATGTTGAAAAGTATTATTATATATATGTTAAAAAGTAAAGACAAAGCTAAACTTAGAGTCTCTGGGTGTAATATTTAAGAAATTAAGAAAAAAAAAACTCAATATAAAGCTAACTTCGATTGATTTGGTATAATATGGAAGTGAAATTTAATAAAAAAAATAAGAAAATCGAGCGGTGAAAAAAAGTTCAGTCATCGGTGGCCTAAATTTTTATTTTTATCTAAAGTAATATTAATAGTGTTTCTATAGTTTCTCCTGAAAAAAAAACAAGCGCTGATGATAAAAAACAGTAAACATTTAAATAACATTTAAACAGTTAAGGAATATTTACAGAGAAAATTATCCAGATTTTTTAATTTTATTAGCTAGATGAAAATATAGAATGTTAATGGTTGTACACAATTATTATTATAAGGTTAAAGCATTTAATTTATTTAAACACATTGACTAAGGTTGGTACACAGAAGGTGATACAGTGTCCATACCTACTTCTACTAGTGACACTGACGTTAAAATGACACCAATGGTACACAGAAGGTGATACAGTGTCCATACCTACTTCTACTAGGGACTGTGACGTCAAAATGACACCAATGGTACACAGAAGGTGATACAGTGTCCATACCTACTTCTACTAGTGACACTGACGTTAAAATGACACCAATGGTACACAGAAGGTGATACAGTGTCCATACCTACTTCTACTAGTGACTGTGACGTCAAAATGACACCAATGGTACACAGAAGGTGATACAGTGTCCATACCTACTTCTACTAGCGACTGTGACGTCAAAATGACACCAATGGTACACAGAAGGTGATACAGTGTCCATACCTACTTCTACTAGTGACTGTGACGTCAAAATGACACCAATGGTACACAGAAGGTGATACAGTGTCCATACCTACTTCTACTAGTGACTGTGACGTCAAAATGACACCAATGGTACACAGAAGGTGATACAGTGTCCATACCTACTTCTACTAGTGACTGTGACGTCAAAATGACACCAATGGTACACAGAAGGTGATACAGTGTCCATACCTACTTCTACTAGCGACTCTGACGTCAAAATGACACCAATGGTACACAGAAGGTGATACAGTGTCCATACCTACTTCTTCTAGTGACTCTGACGTCAAAATGACACCAATGGTACACAGAAAGTGATACAGTGTCCATACCTACTTCTACTAGCGACTGTGACGTCAAAATGACACCAATGGTACACATAAGGTGATACAGTGTCCATACCTACTTCTACTAGTGACTCTGACGTCAAAATGACACCAATGGTACACAGAAGGTGATAGAGTGTCCATACCTACTTCTACTAGTGACTGTGACGTCAAAATGACACCAATGGTACACAGAAGGTGATAGAGTGTCCATACCTACTTCTACTGGCGACTCTGACGTCAAAATGACACCAATGGTACACAGAAGGTGATAGAGTGTCCATACCTACTTCTACTGGCGACTGTGACGTTAAAATGACACCGATGATACACTTTTTAGTCTAGTGGTATATATATATTTGTACCACCATGCATTTAACTTGTAAAATAATTGTTTTAAATAGCAAAGAACCACTCACAACCGTATAAAAATTGTGCATCACCATTAATTAAATAATTTAATTAAATAGACTTATAAATAAATAGTTTGTACAGTGCAATCCGGTTAGAGCGACCAGGTCATTCTAATCGGCCGTTAATAAATAATCGAAATAAATGTTATAAAAAAGACATGAAAATATGTTCAATTTAATTTGGTCGTTATAATCGATGTAATGGTCGCTTTAACCGGATAACACAACATTTATAAATAGAACAGCAACAAAACCCTCCACACGTATTATAACATTCTAAAATAATAGCATTTAATGGGTTAATAGAATTTTACTCATTTATTAAGAATAGAGAAATTAGTTCAAAAATCTGAATTATATTTATTAGTAGTTAATATTAAAATACGAGTTTATTTTGCCCCACAAATGTACTAGCTTCCTCTGCTACATGTGCTTTGCGCTTTTTGCCGATTTGCACAATCTTGAGAATGCCCTGCGCATTTTAAACCCTCTTTTGCTGAGCGTGCATTATTACCATAATTTTATTTATTTTGAAATTGAATACTAGTGTACGAGTTAGTTTGTTGTATCCGTTAGTTTGTTGTATCCGTTAGTTTGTTGTATCCGTTAGTTTGTTGTATCCGTTAGTTTGTTGTATCCGTTAGTTTGTTGTATCCGTTAGTTTGTTGTATCCGTTAGTTTGTTGTATCAGTTAGTTTGTTGTATCAGTTAGTTTGTTGTATCAGTTAGTTTGTTGTAAAGCACACTTCTTGATTGTGTAATGACCTGGCGGAGAGGGTTCGGGTGCCCCCCTCTACACATATAGATTTCATAAATAAAATGAAGGTGATAACGCACGCTCGGCATTAGGGGGATTAAAGGGGTTTGAAAACGCGCAGCATTCTCGAGATTGTGCAAATCGGCAAATTGCGCAGAACAGACACACGGTGATAGGTAGTACAGAGATAATATTAAGTAGGGTAAATTTCGAGTTACCGCACGGCTCCATATTTTGGGACACATAGCAAAAAGTACATAATTATTATGATTTAACTTAAACAATATTTTTTTTGGAACCGTCGAATAACTCAGAAATCACCCTAGATAATTTTTTGGAGAGAAAAATCACAAGGTAAAGAACCTATCTAACGTATGTGAGTTGTTTAAAAGTAGTTAGATAGATTCTTTTCTCTATTTGTCTGTAGAGTTAGTGAAAATACCGAAGATTTATTGTACATAGATGTTTAAAATAGAACATAAACCATGCTACAGTTAGTAATATCAACTAAATAATGATGGAAAATTGTAGGAGATTGTAAAAGTTAAAAAATTTGAGAAATCTTATACAGTGGACCCCCGCTATACGAAATTTATTAATTACGTTATTTATCGTCGTATGGCGGGGAATAGAACCTATGGTAATTATTTAATGCTAATTAATGCGCTCAATGGCATACCAGCATCTTAGTGACGCAAGAGCGGGATGTGACAGTCAAACACGCACGCACGTACACCGTAAGGCGGGGAAAATACCGTATGTCGGGGAAACTACCGTATGTCGGGGAAACTACCGTATGTCGGGGAAACTACCGTATGTCGGGGAAAATACCTTATGTCGGGGAAAATACCGTATGTCGGGGAAAATACCGTATGTCGGGGAAAATACCGAATGTCGGGGAAAATACCGAATGTCGGGGAAAATACCGAATGTCGGGGAAAATACCGAATGTCGGGGAAAATACCGAATGTCGGGGAAAATACCGAATGTCGGGGAAAATACCGAATGTCGGGGAAAATACCGTATGTCGGGGAAAATACCGTATGTCGGGGAAAATACCGTATGTCGGGGAAAATACCGTATGTCGGGGAAAATACCGTATGTCGGGGAAAATACCGTATGTCGGGGAAACTACCGTATGTCGGGGAAACTACCGTATGTCGGGGAAACTACCGTATGTCGGGGAAACTACCGTATGTCGGGGAAACTACCGTATGTCGGGGAAACTACCGTATGTCGGGGAAACTACCATATGTCGGGGAAACTACCGTATGTCGGGGAAACTACCGTATGTCGGGGAAACTACCGTATGTCGGGGAAACTACCGTATGTCGGGGAAAATACCGTATGTCGGGGAAAATACCGTATGTCGGGGAAAATACCGTATGTCGGGGAAAATACCGTATGTCGGGGAAAATACCGTATGTCGGGGAAAATACCGTATGTCGGGGAAAATACCGTATGTCGGGGAAAATACCGTATGTCGGGGAAAATACCGTATGTCGGGGAAAATACCGTAACAAGGGAACGAAAAACGTGTTCCACTTTTTAACGTAAAAGAAGAACATAAGCTATAACGCCGAAACTCGGAGGTCCACTGTATTTGACTTCGAACAAAAAAATTTATCTCCTATCATTTTCCTCCACTAGAATTTATTTCAAGACTTAGGATTTTATTCCATTAAATGAAAATTAGTTTATTAAGATAGACATCGATTAAGGAGGTCATTGATGAGAAGAAGACAGGCTCCATCCATTGTGGTACATATATGTCCCATAGAAGGGGCTTAGGATCCATCAAGTTAGAACAGAGGAGGGGTTGGGACTTTGCCATCGAAACACCTGAACCAGAGGTTACCTGATTCACACTCCGGATTCGGAATGGCTAAATCCATGCCATAGTGAACCAGCTCAATGATAGGCGTTTTGACTTCCTGAATTTCCTGCAAATTGTGTTGGGGCGGGACCACCGTTGTCGTTGTCTTTGGTTCTTCCGGTTGTGGAGCTGAGGAGCTTTCAGCACTGGGTATCTTGCCCCCGAAAGCAGTCATAGCTACGGTGAGATGTCTTAGGTCTAACCAAAGTTGCGAACCGCGTTTGCGAAACTTAGCCTGAATGGAGTCAGCGGAAGAAGGCGGTTCGGATACTTTTGCCCCGTTTTCATCCACTGGTTGAAATCAACAAATGACCACAGTATCGCAATAATTAGACAGAAAATTATTAAACAGGTTACAAATACAGTAATAGAGTTCCTGTATTTAAAACAGTAATTACAAATCAACTTACACTTCCACCTAGATTCTAGAACCTAGCTACTACATCAAACTATAATTTCTTGCAAAAGTATATAGGAAGAATTACTGAATTACCGTACAATAACATTTTATGGAGGTTAACATACATATTGAAATTTCTGGTATGTTAACGCCCACTTCCCGACTACAGTGACCCTAACTAGGTGTCCTAGGTAATACCTCGATCACTAGCGTTGTAGTTGTCGGAAGAGGATTGGTCGGAATGTTGCTGGTAGGAGTCCTGTGGTGTGTCGGAATGGAAGGATATGTGAATTTTAGGGATGGGAAGACTGTTACTCCGCCTTCTAGGGGCTTCTGCCTCTTCCTTTTCCTCCAGCAGCTCCTCCAATCTGTTACACATAATAGGAAAAAATATTAATGCAATAAAGACCGACAGTGAATTATTATCAATATACCTACCAATAATTCTGATATAAAAGTTGACAAATTTTTTTTATTAATTTTCAAAATGAAAAATGAATTATTGATTTATTTTGACATGCAGTTTTAATTCATATTTATTTAAAGAAAAAGTATTTACTACTTGATTATTCAATTGATATTAATTGAATTATATAGATTTACCTATAGAAATTTTAATATTATAATTTTAGGGTAAGTTCCGGGTTATAGGACGGTACCACATTTCCGACCACAATAAAAAGTATTTAATAGCTATAAATTAACTCGCTATTTTAATTGGTATCCATGGTACCTGCAGGTATCATGGATACCAAATAAAATAACGATTTAAAAATAATTAAACACTTTTTCTTAGATGATCGAAAACGTAGAGCATTTCGATAATTCGTAAGTTACCCACAATTTTTCTTAGTTTTTATTTCACTTAAACGAGGGAGTTATGGTGGGGCCATAGAAGATTGAGAGAGTTAATCTTCTATGACCCCATCATAACTCTCTCTCACGGTAAACTAAAAAGTTTACAACATTCAACTTAAAAAATTAAAATAAACTTTATTTGGATGCAACAATATTTAGTAACTATGATTTACCATTCAAAAAGGTTTCGATACTCCCATTGCAAATGTTTAATTACTGTACCTTTGTAATTAATACATTTTACATAATATTTCGCATTTGTTCATTTAAATCATATTTATTAGGTAAAGATATAAATAAAGTTATTAGTTCTACAGGGTAAAGACTCAATTACCGACTGCTTACAGTTACCGTGCAGTGGATGTTACATCACGATAGGTTAAGGAAACGTTTTCAACATTCAGATTGTACGGTAACTGTGAGTGTACGGTAATTGAGTAGTTACCCTATAACATCAAATATTTACAGGTCACTAGATTTTTTTTTTCAAAATTTTATCGTTTTTCTCAGGCGATTAACAGTAAATTTTAAACAGGAACATCGATATCTTTTTAACGGATGGTACACAATGTACACCAAACACAAACTAATTTCCCAAAATGTGCCGACTCATGCTCAGTAAAAATTATATCACACACAGTAAGTTGAAAGAAAAAATTACATTAAATAACAACAAAAAGGGGCAATTATAGAGCTGTGAATTTTATCTCAACAAAAAACTAATTCATAATTTCTATATTTGAAAAATAGATTTAAATAGAAGTCTGACTTTTTTTTCATTTTTATTTCATTTACTTTTACGTATTAGTAATCTAGGGTAATTTTAATACATTTATTTACCCTAGTAATAATCTAGGGTAATTTTATTCTATTTATTTACCCTAGTAATAATCTAGGGTAATTTTATTTAATTTATTTTCCCTAGTAATAATTTAGGGTAAGTTTATTCTATTTATTTACCCTAGTAATAATCTAGGGTAATTTTATTCTATTTATTTACCCTAGTAATAATTCAGGGTAATTTTATTACATTTATTTACCCTAGTAATAATCTAGGGTAATTTTATTCTATTTATTCACCCTAGTAATAATCTAGGGTAATTTTTTTACATTTATTTACTGTATTAATAATCTAGGTTAATTTTTATTTCATTTGAATACCATAGTAATAATCGAAAGTATTTTCCCGAGTTACTTTTTTCAGTATAATATTAAATTTCAAACACCAAATAAAAATAACATTGAAATCTATTTTTATCTGTAATATTTCTTTATAAAATTTAAATGGTCGGATTGTTGGTAGAACATTGTTTCAGTTGCCTGTGTTTCATTTGCCTGTGTTACAAATCTGCTACCTCCATTGGCTTCATGCGTAGGAATTAATCTATTCAAGCGGTACAAGAAAAAGTAGCGGCAAAACATAACTGATGCCATGTAGCTACAGAGATCGAAACAAGAGGGAAATGATACGCCATGCCATCGTAACAACAGAAATACAAACAGAAAATAGAAATAAATGAACAAACAAACAACAGAAAAATGACACATGAAAACAGACTACAATTATGGAACATAAAAATGGCAATAAAAGATATCGTGAGCATAATGATTTTTATGAACATCATCATGTTTTTTTTTTAAATTCATGATGTTTTCATGAGCATCATGATGCTCATAAAAACATCATAATGCTCATATGAAGCATCAGGATGCTCATAAAACATCATGATGATCTTGAAAGCAGCATCATGAATTAAAAAAAAAACATGATGATGTTCATAAAAATCATAATGCTCATATGAAGCATCATGATGCTCATAAAAAACATTATGATGCTCATAAAAAACATTATTATGCTCATAAAAACATCATAGAGTTCATAAAACATTATGATGCTCATAGAAACAGGTCAGGATAGACAAATGAAACCTCATGAAATTCATAGCAGGTCATGATGTTGACAAGTGCAGTACGAGGGGAGTCCAATTACCTCACAGTTAATTACGTTACCCAGAGGGGAAGCTGTGGTGGGGCCATAGAAGATTGAAAGGGGAAACTTCTCAATCTCCTATAGCCCCACCATACCTTCCCCACCAAAGGGTGTATCATGTACAGAGTGATACAAAAAAGTTATCAAAAGTGATACAAATTAAGAGGGTTAGAATAGAGGGTAATTGGTTTCCCCTCCACGAGATGGCAGTGCGACCTCACCTTAGGACTCTAAAAGAGAGCAGTGAAGAGGGAAGAAAGGAGATTAGAGGGGAGAGATTAGAGAGGAACTATCAGTCACAGTGAGAGAGCAGTGAGAGGAGAGAACATTTTATTTAGTAGGGGTTTAACGTCCGTCTCGGAACCAAAGGCCATATCGCTGACGTCAAAAGGAAATTAAATACAAGGGACTGGAAGGAGCAGTCAGAAAGGAAAGTAGCTCATTGATAAAGTCACCTACCACCGTCGGTGACGATGGTAATGGATGCAGTAAAGCTACTCTGTGAATGCAGTCACTTACCAAGGAATGTGACGAAAAGGGACTGTAGACTGCTACACCCCACGTATTTTGAATATGATTAGTTATTCTAGTCGTGAGAATTTGTTTCTGTTGCGGAAGCTCACTGTAGAAACGTACAAGGTTATTTTCACTTAGATTTCAAACGAGGCAGCAGTGTCATTTTGCTCAGTGAAACTCGAGCCATTTTGAATTAAAGTATGTTTATAAGTAACGTTGTTACTTGCCTAATGGTAAGGCGGTGTAAGTACTTGGTGTACTAGCGTTGGTTTACTTAGATGTAAACATCGTAGTATTTGTTCTGCCGTTTGAAGCAAGATAGTTACGGCTATCATATTTTGTGATTTTTCTTTTTAGACATCTAGTAAATTTTTCGTATTGTGGTGCTTACTAGCAGTTATATCATGGTTGAGTTGAGTTGAGTTGGTTGGAGACCGTGTTTGAATTCTGGGAGCTCGCAACTAGATATCATATTTTTCTTTGTTGGGTTGCTCTTAGAGCGACGTAAGCACCGGTTGCTGCATTCACGGATGGAAGCGGAAAATGAAGAGGTGATAGTAAATGAAGCCTACGAGTCTACCTAACACAAAATCTAAGACCTCGTAGTTGAAGAGCATAACTCTAGCGCTATCCTCTAAACCTGCAAGTAGCGAATTTTCACAGTAACTCAGTCATAGCTGGTAATTCAGTATTCACTTTATCGTCAGAAAAATGTCAGAATGAAACATCACTAAGAGTCGATGTACAAAACAGGAGGACTAAGGGTATAATTAGTATATTGCAATGTCTACATACATTGTTATTACAGTAAAGGGAAGTAAGTATTAGTTGGGGTTTACTGAAGTAAATATAGTTAGTATGAATAGGGCGGTAGAGGGTAAATTACAAAGTTAATATCATCTATTGAAGAGGAAAACATATAATCAACATATTTACAGTTTGTTTAACATAGAGATTAATTAATTGATTCAGGCTAGATCAAAACATCTAATAGTAAATGATGATAAACCTAATTTAGACGTGTTCTTAGCGTTAGTTCGACGTCAGAGTCACAGGTAGGACGAGAGATGGTTTTACCTACTAGTCGCGACTAACGTCTTAAATATATTGGATCTTCCCTGTTTGGTGCATACAACCAAATTTAAATATAATTGTATATTCTTTTGTATTTTTGTCAAAAGAAAATGAAAATCATTACAGTTTTTTGTAGAAACTACTACTTTTTTAGATGTGAATGGTTGTACGTACTTATTGCTTATCTAGTTCTGAAGGATTGGGAACTTTATCAAACCTTGTTTTCTTTGAAACTATTCAAACATTATTGATTTTTAATATTTAGCTGTAATGTAGTTTGCTGTATCCGCTAGTTTGTTGCAATGCAAACTTAATGATTATTTTATGATCTGACCGGGGGGTTCAGTGCCCCCCCCCCCCCCCCTCTATATACATATATCGGATCTTTCCAGTTTCCGTGATATTTTCCATTGATTACTTCAATCCTGGTATATGATTATAGGGGGCTTGCCGCCCACAATTCTACTCTGCTAGGGCAATGAGGTGTACCTTACAACAAACTAGCGGATGAAACAAACCACATTACGGCCATCTTTGTTGAGATTCTTCAGAATGAGAAAAATTGCAAACTTTGCGTTTCATCAGTAACAGAAAAGGAATGAATATACAATCACAGCTTAAAAAGTATTAGTTTTTACAAAAATACGGTTATGATTTTCGGATTCTTTGGACAAAAAAACGTGAGAATAGAAAAACTAAAATTAAATTAGGTGGTATGAACACGGAATAACCAATCTATTGAGTAGGTGCGTCCTTGACGTCTTCTTGACGTGTCTTTAGCGTCTTTTTGACGACATCCTTAGCGTCTTCTGACGTCGTCAGAGTCATGGGTAGCATGAGAGATGGTTTTTCTTACCTCCTGTAGAGGAAGGTTAGGGCCCAGTAGACCCCCTCTTCCACCCACTGGGGGACAAAGAGACACCTCAGTACCGCTACATCCAGTAGAGTGGCCAGGCTTGGCTCAGTGAGGGGTGACTGGGTACTGCTGGTACCCCCGTAACTGAATGAGGAGAAAATATGGTAAATGAAATACAGGTTCTGCTATGTATTATCAGACGGTTCTAGCTACATTATCGATCATACGAAAAATTTATATAATAACTACTATATATTTAAATTGAGATTATTTATTTAATTTAATTATTTCCTAAGTAAAAAAATATTAAAGTTATATGATTTATACAAATTTAAATTGGTCAGTTACATTTACAAAGTTGTTAATCTGAACGAAAACTCGTATCTGCTTCCTATGCTCACAACTCATAGTAGCACACATGAGCAATGAGCATAATACCAGAAATAATAGCCAATATGTTGTACCTTTTTTCAGGAGAGCGAAATCACAGGAGTGTTTTTTGTTTAATGCTGTTAAGTTCGGGAATGAAATTAGCGAATTGGGTGTATCTGAACTAAATTGTAAAGCATTTAATAGGATGGTTAAGGTGCATCTTGTAAATACTTATGCAGTTAAAAAAAAAATTGGGTTGCTCTTTTTAGTGCACTATTTCAATTTGTTGTATATCTGTGATTGAAAAGTATATTATAGTGTAGTTGTTTCATGTAAAGTGTGAAACATTTTCTGTGAATTTATGCCTTTGAAGCGAAAGCTTATTTAGGCCTAATTTTCCTATGCCTATTTCATATGTATACGCTGAAATTTTGTATTTTTCTTTTTCCCGAACACCTACTTTAAATATAAGGGAATTTTAGTTGAAAAAAATAAATATGTAAAAAAATAGTGATGAGCAAAATTTAATAAGAAAAAATCATATATAGCTAGCTATATAAAAACAAATCACAGCAACAAAAAAATCATTTAACATATATAATATCCAATAAATTCACTAACAAACTCACCAATCACTCACCTGGATCTGTGTTTAGAGTCAGGACTTCTGTCAGGTTTGAGAGGACTGATGGTACTAGTGGCACCACTAGTGTCTGATATGGCTAGTAGAGGAGGTCTCAGGAATGAGGAGGGGTGCTCAGCCTGGCGAACAACACCACAAACATTAACCTAACTAGTGTACACGTACTATCAAAAATGACTATCGATTTTATGTTCACTGATGGTAGTTCATTTTATTATCCTCCTGTTTAGTGTGACGGACAGACAGAAGGATATATTTTTAAACTATCACTATTCAAAATACATATGAGATCAAGTAATTGGAAATCGTTCATTGTAATCAAAATTGTAATCGAATCTCAATATTTCTTCAAAAGAACGGAATATAAATACTAATTTCTTTGAATTAAAAATTTATGATTATAATTTTAATATAAAAGACCATTAATTAACAATTGCACTACCCCTTCAGTCCGTTCAAGGCGCACTACCCCCTTTACTCCATTCAAAGCGCACTACCCCTTCACTCCATTCAAGGCGCACTACCCCCTTTACTCCATTCAAGGCGCACTACCCCCTTTACTCCATTCAAAGCGCACTACCCCTTTACTCCATTCAAGGCGCACTACCCCCTTTACTCCATTCAAGGCGCACTACCCCTCCACTCAAACTTTTCTCGGGCCAATTGAATAAAGTTCCCCCAGGGTGTCGCTAGAGGGATGTCCCCCCAGGGAAAAGAGACAAAGGGCTGCTTATGGTCAAAAAGAGACAGGTAAATGGTACCAAATAGCAGTTGGTGTTTGTTTGAACATAACATAGGGTAAGTGATGAGTTACCGGACGGTTCTTCATTATCGAATATGAGATGATTATAATCTCGTAATTTTAATTGGTATCCGTGATACGATACACAATAATAAAACTTTGTTATATTTATAATAAAAAAAAGAACTACAAATATCTATCCTAATAATACCCGTCATGTGTATCTTTATTTATTTGAACGGGTATTAAACATGAAGAATGTAACTATGATACGCACGGGAAAATATTGACTTGATATTTAAATTTTTCTGTTTTTATTCAATTTTTAAATGTATTTTATCTATGAAATAAATTAGACACTGCAGATAATTTAATTTTAATTGAATTGAATTAGTTAAAAGAAACATAATAACGGGTAATAAATTGGCATTGATGATGACCCGTTATTTTTAAGGGGAAAGTACACTAGTATTACATAGCTAATATTCTACAATAAAATACAGTGTTAGTTACAGTGTTAGTTACAGTGTTAGTTACAGTGTTAGTTGCAGTGTTAGTTGCAGTGTTAGTTGCAGTGTTAGTTGCAGTGTTAGTTGCAGTGTTAGTTACAGTGTTAGTTACAGTGTTAGTTACAGTGTTAGTTACAGTGTTAGTTACAGTGTTAGTTACAGTGTTAGTTACAGTGTTAGTTACAGTGTTAGTTACAGTGTTAGTTACAGTGTTAGTTACAGTGTTAGTTACAGTGTTAGTTACAGTGTTAGTTACAGTGTTAGTTACAGTGTTAGTTACAGTGTTAGTTACAGTGTTAGTTACAGTGTTAGTTACAGTGTTAGTTACAGTGTTAGTTACAGTGTTAGTTACAGTGTTAGTTACAGTGTTAGTTACAGTGTTACTCACAGTGTTACTCACAGTGTTACTCACAGTGTTACTCACAGTGTTAGTTACAGTGTTAGTCACAGTGTTAGTCACAGTGTTAGTCACAGTGTTAGTCACAGTGTTAGTCACAGTGTTAGTCACAGTGTTAGTCACAGTGTTAGTTACAGTGTTAGTTACAGTGTTAGTTACAGTGTTACTTACAGTGTTACTTACAGTGTTAGTCACAGTGTTAGTCACAGTGTTAGTTACAGTGTTACTCACCTTGTATACGAGGGACTCTCGGTGTAGTTTGAAAATAACCTGCAGGGGAAAAAGAGAATATTATTAGGTAGCTTGATATGATGCACTCAGTGCACAGTGTACTCAGTGTGCCCAGTGTACTCGGTGTGCCCAGTGCACTCAGTGTGCCCAGTGCACTCAGTGTGCCCAGTGCACTCACCACGTGCTCCTCCTCCGTACTAGACGTTTCTTCAGGAATCGTTTCAGGGAAAATATTTTCCCTAGTCATGGCTCTGATCTGGAAAGAACACAAGAGGGAATTACTGTGATAAATAATAATAGGTAATAACATAGAAAAATATTTGCGATGTTGAAAATTGATAAAAAGAATTAGAGATATAACTATATTATGAATTGTTAATGTAACGTGAAGATATACTGTATATATCAACTTAATATAAGTTGATGAAAATATTGAAAATTGAAATTGCAGCGAAACCTTAATTGGTATTTTAACATTAATAATCTAGCCAACTGTACTAAATCAATTAAATCTAAAAATGATTGGAATACTAAAATGTTCTTATGGTTGTGAAAATATGCTTTATAAATCATAGATCTTGAAAATCTTATAGACGGAGAGAATTAAAGACTATTGAATGGTTCTACACCAGCGGTATATAGTATTCGATACCATTTCATTTCGTCTCTGATATCCTCAAGATCTATGATTTTAAAGCACATTGTCACAACCCTATGGTTATCACTCATGACTGAAGCCTATCGTCACCTCATCGTCCATCCTAATGTCCTCAGGTAAAGGCGACTCCATCCCACCCACCGAACTGGTGCTGTCAACTGGAGAAAACAGTCAGCGAAAGATGGGGTAAGTACTGAGTTATCGGACAGTTACACATCTTCGATTGTATAAGAAAAAAATATATAATATTTAAACCGGTTTTTAATTGGTATCCATGATACCTGCAGGTATCTTGGATACCAAAATAAAATATCTCTATCTTTTAAAAAGTTAACTAGTAATAATTTTAATGGAAGTATTGAAATATTTAAGATTTTACACAGCAGATGCGACACATCTAACGTGACGTACAGAGTTACAGGTTTCGATGGTGACTGTGACACGGGATACTATTGGGATAGAAGGGGTACGGTATCCAGTGGGAAGGAATAACTTAGGAGTTTATGTAGATACCGTATCTTGTCCACCGATATCGCATCCTATCTACCGATATGGTATCATATATACCTATACTGTATCCTATCTACCGATATCGCATCCTATCTACCGATATGGTATCATATATACCTATACTGTATCCTATCTACCGATATCGCATCCTATCTACCGATATGGTATCATATATACCTATACTGTATCCTATCTACCGATATCGCATCCTATCTACCGATATGGTATCATATATACCTATACTGTATCCTATCTACCGATATCGCATCCTATCTACCGATATCGCATCCTATCTACCGATATGGTATCATATATACCTATACTGTATCCTATCTACCAATATCGCATCCTATCTACCGATATGGTATCATATATACCTATACTGTATCCTATCTACCGATATCGCATCCTATCTACCGATATGGTATCATATATACCTATACTGTATCCTATCTACCGATATCGCATCCTATCTACCGATATGGTATCATATATACCTATACTGTATCCTATCTACCGATATCGCATCCTATCTACCGATATGGTATCATATATACCTATACTGTATCCTATCTACCGATATCGCATCCTATCTACCGATATGGTATCATATATACCTATACTGTATCCTATCTACCGATATCGCATCCTATCTACCGATATGGTATAATATATACCTATACTGTATCCTATGTACCGATATCGCATCCTATCTACCGATATCGCATCCTATCTACCGATATGGTATCATATATACCTATATACTGTACCCTATGTACCGATATCGCATCCTATCTACCGATATCGCATCCTATCTACCGATATGGTATCATATATACCTATATACTGTTCCCTATGTACCGATATCGCATCCTATCTACCGATATCGCATCCTATCTACCGATATGGTATCATATATACCTATATACTGTACCCTATGTACCGATATCGCATCCTATCTACCGATATCGCATCCTATCTACCGATATGGTATCATATATACCTATATACTGTACCCTATGTACCGATATCGCATCCTATCTACCGATATCGCATCCTATCTACCGATATGGTATCATATATACCTATATACTGTACCCTATGTACCGATATCGCATCCTATCTACCGATATCGCATCCTATCCACCGATATGGTATCATATATACCTATATACTGTACCCTATGTACCGATATCGCATCCTATCTACCGATATCGCATCCTATCTACCGATATGGTATCATATATACCTATATACTGTATCCTATGTATCCTATCTAGCAGTACTCACCATCGCCATTACCCTGTCCACCCAGAAATACATCTCCAAACTGTTGATGTGGCTGCGGCTGCAGTGTTTGCACAGGGGGCTTAGCTTTCTTGGCCCGGTGGGTCACCTTCTGGGGACACACCGGGGTGGTGAACACGGGTACATCTGGGTGTCTGAGAGAGAAGAAACAGTTTGAAGTGATCTACTTGCTATTGAGTGTTTCTAACGTTAGGACCAAGTATGACTAAAAATTCAGATTGTTCCGAATACTTTTTCGTACAAAATCATCTGTTGCAACATAAAAGTAACTGATCATATTAAATATAACTAATCGTCCACTGTAGCTTGTCCACTACTAATCCTGTAGCTAATCCTATCTTATCTATAATATAAATAGGTATTTCGCCCTGTCCATCCTATACTTAGTACTTACTTATGGTCCCACAGAGCACCCTGTCCACCCCACACCTTACTCATGCTCCCACAGAGCACATTGTCCACCCCATACCTTACCCATGCTCCCACAGAGCACCCTGTCCACCCCATACCTTACCTATGGTCCCACAGAGCACCCTGTCCACCCCATACCTTACCCATGCTCCCACAGAGCACCCTGTCCACCCCATACCTTACCTATGGTCCCACAGAGCACCCCAAATCTTGAGTCCATTCTCCAGGCGAAATGTTTTGAAGTCTGACTCCCTCAGGACTCTCAGAATTGGAGTGAAGAGGTAAACAAACAACTGATAAAAAGGGGGGAATACTCAGTCACCGAACACGAAATTACCGAAAGCAAATTATTAACTATTATGAGATTACGTCAACATAGAACTGAGAATAAACTTTGTTTGGAAATTTCATCTGAAATTTGGATTGCAAAAATTACCAACATAAAATTCTCTCTCCACAGTAATCGGGCAATGGGTGTTAGCATTTCTTTTTTTATTCTGACCTGAAGAAATACCCGTTTGACCTAATATGACCTCAACATGTGACCTCTCTATAGGGCCGTACACACGTAGGGGTTTTTAAGTCTTTCCACCGGACTTTTTGTTAAGCTCCTCCTACTTTTTTCCACGAGAATGTAAGAAAAAACTATATAATAATAATTATTTATTTCAATTGGTCAACAACTAAATAAATAATATTTATATCGTTTTTTCTTATATTCTCGTGGAAAAAGTAGGAGGAGCTTAGCAAAAAGTCTGGTGGAAAGACTCAAAAACCCCTACGTGTGTACGGCCCTTATGTGAGGCTAGGGAAGTACCTGTAGCGAGGTGACGGAGAACAGGTACTGCTTCTTCCTCTTGTTCACAGGAATAGCAGTCTCGTTATCAGCATCAGCACACTCCTCAGCAGCATCTAGCAGCAGCCAGTGCAGAGTGTACAGCAGCTTGGTTTCAGCAGCTCCCAGCTCCCCAATGCTGCTGTCCTTCCTGAAAAGAAGAGTGGAAGCTATGAGAAGAAGAGTGGAAGCTATGAGAAGAAGAGTGGGAGCTATGAGAAGAAGAGTGGGAGCTATGAGAAGAAGAGTGGGAGCTTTGAGAAGAAGAGTGGGAGCTTTGAGAAGAAGAGTGGGAGCTTTGAGAAGAAGAGTGGGAGCTTTGAGAAGAAGAGTGGGAGCTTTGAGAAGAAGAGTGGGAGCTTTGAGAAGAAGAGTGGGAGCTATGAGAAGAAGAGTGGGAGCTATGAGAAGAAGAGTGGGAGCTATGAGAAGAAGAGTGGGAGCTTTGAGAAGAAGAGTGGGAGCTATGAGAAGAAGAGTGGGAGCTATGAGAAGAAGAGTGGGAGCTATGAGAAGAAGAGTGGGAGCTATGAGAAGAAGAGTGGGAGCTATGAGAAGAAGAGTGGGAGCTATGAGAAGAAGAGTGGGAGCTATGAAAAGAAGAGTGGGAGCTATGAAAAGAAGAGTGGGAGCTATGAGAAGAAGAGTGGGAGCTATGAGAAGAAGAGTGGGAGCTATGAGAAGAAGAGTGGGAGCTATGAGAAGAAGAGTGGGAGCTATGAAAAGAAGAGTGGGAGCTATGAGAAGAAGAGTGGGAGCTATGAGAAGAAGAGTGGGAGCTATGAAAAGAAGAGTGGGAGCTATGAAAAGAAGAGTGGGAGCTATGAGAAGAAGAGTGGGAGCTATGAGAAGAAGAGTGGGAGCTATGAGAAGAGTGGGAGCACAATAAATACAATTGTAGTATTAGATGGCAAACCATCTGTAATATCTATGACGATACAACTTTAAGGCTGGCTCACACACATCAGTGTTCTATCCGTGACGTGTCCTTTCAGTACTTTTCAGGGTTTTTTTAGCACTGAGAAAGTACTGTACTGAGTATGACGTAAGTGAACATGTCCGTTGAATTTAAAGCAACCCTATATTTTTCAAGACACGGATAGAACACCGAGGCGTGTGAACAAGCCTTTGAAATGAGTAAACTTTGATGAGGAATAGTGAAAACAATTAATTTATGAATCAAATGAAATCAGAAGATTCGCAAAATTCAAAAGTCCTGCTTTTGAAAACAGTTTTTTGAAAATTTCAATAAAAAAAATTATAAGAAAAATTCCTTTCTAAAGATCCTTCATAAAATTTCCGATCATAATAAATAGTACGTAGAGCACTACCTTGGCACAGTACAGTACCTCTTACAAAGTAGTGACGCAGTACAGTACCTGTTACACAGTAGTGACGCTGTACAATGCAGTACGTGCGGTAGAGATGCCTGTGCCAGTCTCCATCTTGGTAGAGCTTTGATAGCATCAGACACAGTCGGTGACAGGTCTACCAGAATATCCTGCACCAGTACTTTCTCCAGCAACTGAATAGGGGAGAGATAAATAAGTACACTGTGGTCCATCAGAAGCGTCATTTATAAATTGCGAGAACTTAAAATGCTCCAAATCGTATTATCTATACGCCATCTTGCTCATAAAGAGCGGATTTTTGTCTCAGTTTAAAAATTCGCATTGATCTTCGAACTGATTTTTTCTTTCTGAACTTGAGAAGAAATGGAACGTCATGCAGTTTGCCAAAACATATTTTCCTTTAACAGTACGCCGAAAATTCATGCTTCACTTCAAAGATCAGTGGAAAAAGCTTATGACCTGAAAAAGTTCACAAGAGTTCGTGGTCTTTTCATTGATACTTGTTCTAACCACAACAAAAAGCAAATTACAACAAAACTAAAAAGAACAGAAGCAGTGATTCAGGAGGTGAAGAGTTTCTTTGAAGAAACCACCAGTTGCTTTTTCAGAAAAACTTCTAAGCAGATTTTATACACCAAAACCACGTTGTGGAGGATAGTCAGACATGAACTACATTTTTTTCAATACACTTCAGTTAAACCAGTAACTGATGTCCGCAATTCCCAGAGATGGCAGTTTGGTCAGTGGATTCAGGAGCAACCATCCAACTTTGTCGATAGAACCGTTTGGACTGACGAGAAATTCTTTTGCCTCCATCAAAAACTACACTTAAAAATGGAAGATTGTGAACAAGTGAAAAAACTCGAAATACCTGAGAATCAAATGATAGGTATGATATAAAGATAATTATCTTCGTGTTGCCATTTTAAATGGCAATGGTTCCAATCGTTCGTGCATTCCTTGGCAAAGATGGCAACTTTTCATTGGTTAATGGTGTTTCATACCTCAAATTGCTCCAGGACATTATTCGGCCCAGACTACGCCAGTCTGCAACTCGTTTTTCACAATGGTGGATGTAAAATGGCTTCCCAGCACATTGCACAAATGCAGCTCTAGAATTTGTCAATGAAAAGTTTCGGGGTCGAGTCATTAGCAGAAGAACGGAAAATCCCGGCCCAGCACACAGTCTAGATTTCTACACTTTGGATTTTCACTTCTAGGCGTCTGCACAAACTCGAGTAAATGGGGAAATACAATGAGTCCAAAATTTCGTGAGAGATATGACCAGTTTGCAAAAATGTTCTGAAGTGTGCGTCGTTCTGTCTTCAGGCTGGAGGGGGTCATTTTCATCCACTTTTGTAGAACCTCAGATGTGCCTCATACGATATAGGATTATAAATGTTTAATAATCATCAAAATCCATCTTTTCCTTTAAAGTGATTTATCTATAATGACATTTGACGCATCTTAAGTGCTTCTAATTCGCAATTTAAAAATGACGTTTCTGATGGAACACAATATAGTTAGAATATTTGCTATTTATTTTCGCTTTTAACCAACCATTATAAAACTCAATGATACATTCTGAGTTATCGATCAGTTCTATATTTTCGATCATGTAAATATGTATATAATTGGCCATTTTAACTGGTATCTATTATTAATTAAATATTTTAGCTAATTCGTATCCATGATACCAGCAGGTATCATGGATTCCAATTAATATAACGAGTTAAAATACTGATCTTTTTCTTATAGGATCGAAAATGTGGAACTGTTCGATTACTCAGAATATACCCTGTAAAATAACCATAACTATTTATTCTTTTCTCACCTTAGAGGCAGCTTTCACTTCCTGTGAAAACAAAAAGAAACTATTAGATTATGACGTAATGAAACTACGTCACTTATAGCCAATGGGGAGGGACTGACGTCATCAGAGACTAAATGACGTCATCAGAAGGGAGTATGAGTACATACGTCATGCATAAAATGTTGAAAAGTCACATAAAACTACAAATTATCATCGAAATAAAAAGGGTTTCAATAGACCAGTAAAATGAAGTGAGCGCCGTTCCACCTCATTTTATCAGTGAAATATTCCTATGTTATTCGTACGGGGATAAAAATGACGTTCATTAACATCTCACATCTGTATAGCTTACGATTTAGTTAATCTTGGAGAATTTTAATTAGATATTTGGTTACCTATTATCTAACCACATTCATTGCTGTGAAGTTAATGAAACTATTTTTGAAATGAATAAAAAATTAAGACGTTTTCTGTTGCGGTTGTGTGGTGCTTTTCCTCGTCTCTTTTGAGCAAAGCGCCTCTCAAAATACCCACAGAAAATGTCTTAAATAACTCCTAACTTTTATATTCAACTAATTTCAGTAAACTTTATAGCAATCAATGCGGTTAGATATTAGGTATTCTAATATCGAATTAAAATTCCACAAGATTTAATTGATCCTCAGCTATACAGATGTTAATGAACCTCATTTTTATCCCCGTACGAATAACATAGGAATATTTCACTGATAAATTCAGGTGGAACGGCGCTCACTCTACTTTAGTGGTCATAATTATCATATAAATCAGGAGGTTTCTAATTTTCTACGGTACAGAGAAATTAATACAGATATAGTAAAGACAGATACAAGAGGATATCATTAATGTTACTATGGAATAAGGCACTGGAATAATAAGATAATATGGAAATAGACAAAAAGATTGGAATAACATTTAGATATAATAAAGATAATAATAATATTATAATAGAATGAAGAAAAGATATTAGAGAATAAAGAACAAATGGAGAAACACTGAAAGAAAACATGCACTGAAAAAAAGAGTTACTACGAGTTAGAGAGTTACTGTAATTCACTACAAGTTAGAGAGTTATTGTAACTCACGAGTAAGAGAGTTACTGTAACTTACGAGTTAGAGAGTTACTGTAACTCACGAGTAAGAGAGTTACTGTAATTTACGAGTTAGAGAGTTACTGTAACTCACTACGAGTTAGAGAGTTACAGTAACTCACTACGAGTTAGAGAGTTACTGTAACTCACGAGTAAGAGAGTTACTGTAACTCACTACGAGTTAGAGAGTTACTGTAACTCACGAGTAAGAGAGTTACTGTAACTCACGAGTAAGAGAGTTACTGTAATTTACGAGTTAGAGAGTTACTGTAACTCACTACGAGTTAGAGAGTTACTTTAACTCACTACGAGTTAGAGAGTTACTGTAACTCACGAGTAGGAGAGTTACTGTAATTTACGAGTTAGAGAGTTACTGTAACTCACTACGAGTTAGAGAGTTACTGTAACTCACTAAAAGTTTAAAGAGAGTTACTGTAACTCACTACAAGTTTAGAGAGTTACAATAACTCACTACAAGTTAGAGAGCTACTGTAATTCACTACAAGTTAAGGGGCCTTTACACGGTAAGTGCTCAGTGCCACTTTGTGGTGCACTGCTCTATGCCACGCCCACTTTGTTACTTGCCCCACCCTTTTGGCAAAACTTGGTGGTGACCAAGCTATCGCTATAAGAGCGAACGCTCACCACAAAGTGCCACTGTCTGTCAGTAGCGATTGCCAGACAATCAACAACCCCTTTCATTAGCCTAGTTGAAGAGCACCCATGCCTATGGAAAATAAATCTAAAGATTATAAACATAAAACACTAACAGCGTTAGTGTTTAATAGCATATTAGATGCTAACCACGATACTAAAGTGTCAGTGCCCACCAAAGCACATTCTGCTCGTGTAAGGGCGCTGAGCTAATTGGTGGGCAGTGTGGTGAAAAAAGTGTGGTGAATAGTGGCACTAACCAGTGCTCGTGTAAAGGCCCCTTTAAAGAGAGTTACTGTAACTCACTACAAGTTTAGAGAGTTACAATAACTCACTACAAGTTAGAGAGAGTTATTGTAAGGTAACTCTGAGGATAAAAATAAAAAGGTTACTACCACTAAGAATAAAGTTCTGTGAAGTTACTAACTCATTGATTGGCTGTGGAGATTGCCCAATGAGTGTATGGGAGGGGGGCGGTACCCCTCTGCCAGGTCATTACACAATCATGAAGTATGCAGTACAACAAACTAAAGGATACAACAAACTAAATAGCAGTCATCTATGATGAGAGTTTCAAAGTTCTTCTTATTTGAAAAGTAATTTAATTCAACTTGTAATTTTATGCAAAGAGGAGCCAACAAGAGGCGGAGCATTAAGGGTTTAGTGCTCCGCCCCTGTTGACTCCTCCTCTTTGCCGACCAATCAGAGAAGAGTTATCGTTACAAATATCATTCGTAAAAACATTATCCGTAAGCATAACTGCATCGATAGAAACTTTTGCGGTGGACAATATCTCAAAAACCTTATGAGCTGTTTATTATATTATTTTAAATATTAAACGGAAAAAACATAACCTTTTTGGGAACACTGGTTATTGTAACTCACTACAAGTTACTGTAACTCACTACAAGTTATTGTAACTCACTACAAGTTACTGTAACTCACTACAAGTTACTGTAACTCACTACAAGTTACTGTAACTCACTACAAGTTACTGTAACTCACTACAAGTTACTGTAACTCACTACAAGTTACTGTAACTCACTACAAGTTATTGTAACTCACTACAAGTTACTGTAACTCACTACAAGTTACTGTAACTCACTACAAGTTACTGTAACTCACTACAAGTTACTGTAACTCACTACAAGTTACTGTAACTCACTACAAGTTACTGTAACTCACTACAAGTTACTGTAACTCATTACAAGTTACTGTAACTCACTACAAGTTACTGTAACTCACTACAAGTTACTGTAACTCACTACAAGTTACTGTAACTCACTACGAAATAGAGAGAGAGTTAAAAAAGAGTAGGACTCACGTGATGACTCGGAGCATTCTGGCAGAACTGTCAAGAAATAGAAGTTAAATTACAATATCCACAGAAAGTAAATAGAAGTTAAATTACAATATCCACAGAAAGTAAATAGAAGTTAAATTACAATATCCACAGAAAGTAAATAGAAGTTAAATTACAATATCCACAGAAAGTGAATAGAAGTTAAATTACAATATCCACAGAAAGTAAATAGAAGTTAAATTACAATATCCACAGAAAGTAAATAGAAGTTAAATTACAATATCCACAGAAAGTAAATAGAAGTTAAATTACAATATCCACAGAAAGTAAAAAGAAGTTAAATTACAATATCCACAGAAAGTAAAAAGAAGTTAAATTACAATATAGAAAGTAAATAGAAGTTAAATTACAATATAGAAAGTAAATAGAAGTTAAATTACAATATAGAAAGTAAAAAGAAGTTAAATTACAATATAGAAAGTAAATAGAAGTTAAATTACAATATAGAAAAAGTAAATAGAAGTTAAATTACAATATAGAAAGTAAAAAGAAGTTAAATTACAATATAGAAAGTAAATAGAAGTTAAATTACAATATAGAAAGTAAAAAGAAGTTAAATTACAATATAGAAAGTAAATAGAAGTTAAATTACAATATAGAAAGTAAATAGAAGTTAAATTACAATACAGAAAGTAAATAGAAGTTAAATTACAATATAGAAAGTAAATAGAAGTTAAATTACAATATAGAAAGTAAAAAGAAGTTAAATTACAATATAGAAAGTAAATAGAAGTTAAATTACAATATAGAAAGTAAATAGAAGTTAAATTACAATACAGAAAGTAAATAGAAGTTAAATTACAATATAGAAAGTAAATAGAAGTTAAATTACAATACAGAAAGTAAATAGAAGTTAAATTACAATATAGAAAGTAAATAGAAGTTAAATTACAATATAGAAAGTAAATAGAAGTTAAATTACAATATAGAAAGTAAATAGAAGTTAAATTACAATATAGAAAGTAAATAGAAGTTAAATTACAATATAGAAAGTAAAAAGAAGTTAAATTACAATATAGAAAGTAAATAGAAGTTAAATTACAATATAGAAAGTAAATAGAAGTTAAATTACAATATAGAAAGTAAAAAGAAGTTAAATTACAATATAGAAAGTAAATAGAAGTTAAATTACAATATAGAAAGTAAATAGAAGTTAAATTACAATATAGAAAGTAAAAAGAAGTTAAATTACAATATAGAAAGTAAATAGAAGTTAAATTACAATATAGAAAGTAAATAGAAGTTAAATTACAATATAGAAAGTAAATAGAAGTTAAATTACAATATAGAAAGTAAAAAGAAGTTAAATTACAATATAGAAAGTAAATAGAAGTTAAATTACAATATAGAAAGTAAATAGAAGTTAAATTACAATACAGAAAGTAAATAGAAGTTAAATTACAATATAGAAAGTAAATAGAAGTTAAATTACAATATAGAAAGTAAAAAGAAGTTAAATTACAATATAGAAAGTAAATAGAAGTTAAATTACAATATAGAAAGTAAATAGAAGTTAAATTACAATATAGAAAGTAAATAGAAGTTAAATTACAATACAGAAAGTAAATAGAAGTTAAATTACAATATAGAAAGTAAATAGAAGTTAAATTACAATATAGAAAGTAAATAGAAGTTAAATTACAATATAGAAAGTAAATAGAAGTTAAATTACAATATAGAAAGTAAAAAGAAGTTAAATTACAATATAGAAAGTAAATAGAAGTTAAATTACAATATAGAAAGTAAATAGAAGTTAAATTACAATACAGAAAGTAAATAGAAGTTAAATTACAATATAGAAAGTAAATAGAAGTTAAATTACAATACAGAAAGTAAATAGAAGTTAAATTACAATATAGAAAGTAAATAGAAGTTAAATTACAATATAGAAAGTAAATAGAAGTTAAATTACAATATAGAAAGTAAATAGAAGTTAAATTACAATATAGAAAGTAAATAGAAGTTAAATTACAATATAGAAAGTAAATAGAAGTTAAATTACAATATAGAAAGTAAATAGAAGTTAAATTACAATATAGAAAGTAAATAGAAGTTAAATTACAATATAGAAAGTAAATAGAAGTTAAATTACAATATAGAAAGTAAATAGAAGTTAAATTACAATATAGAAAGTAAATAGAAGTTAAATTACAATATAGAAAGAAAAAAGAAGTTAAATTACAATATAGAAAGTAAATAGAAGTTAAATTACAATACAGAAAGTAAATAGAAGTTAAATTACAATATAGAAAGTAAATAGAAGTTAAATTACAATATAGAAAGTAAATAGAAGTTAAATTACAATATAGAAAGTAAATAGAAGTTAAATTACAATATAGAAAGTAAATAGAAGTTAAATTACAATATAGAAAGTAAATAGAAGTTAAATTACAATACAGAAAGTAAATAGAAGTTAAATTACAATACAGAAAGTAAATAGAAGTTAAATTACAATATAGAAAGTAAATAGAAGTTAAATTACAATATAGAAAGTAAATAGAAGTTAAATTACAATATAGAAAGAAAAAAGAAGTTAAATTACAATACAGAAAGTAAATAGAAGTTAAATTACAATACAGAAAGTAAATAGAAGTTAAATTACAATATAGAAAGAAAAAAGAAGTTAAATTACAATACAGAAAGTAAATAGAAGTTAAATTACAATATAGAAAGTAAATAGAAGTTAAATTACAATACAGAAAGTAAATAGAAGTTAAATTACAATATAGAAAGTAAAAAGAAGATTTCACTCAAATATATAATTATCAAAAACCTCTCAAATAGATTTGTATTAAACTGTACAATAAAATAATCAATACCCCACTATTTACAATTATGTTCATCATTCAACTAATAGTACTCAAAATTGTAAATAATCGAAATAACAAAAGAAATAAAGAAGCAAGTAAAGATAACGGACTCTGTTCCGTTATCTTTACTTGCTCCAAAGTAAATGGCAAAATAAGCTCAACAAGTCTAGGGATTTTGCTTCTAATATTTCAGTTACTTTCATACAATCATTTTAGAGTGAATACATCAATAAACACTAGGTAATTAGATTCACTAAAAAAATAGATAGTAAATTATAAGAAAATAATTAATATTGAATATATATTCTAGTATAGCGCTTGCATAATTATAAAGAACACTGCAGGTACAGATAAGATAATAAAGTACAGTTAGCTTTATCAACCTTTATCCTTCTTCCTTCATTCCTCTCCACTTCTATTTCATTTTTATCAACCTTTATCCTTCTTCCTTCATTCCTCTCCACTTCTATTTCATTTTTATCAACCTTTATCCATTCTTCCTTCATTCCTCTCCACTTCTATTTCATTTTTATCAACCTTTATCTACTCTTCCTTCATTCCTCTCCACTTCTATTTATCACATTTAATTCTCACCCACTCCAATCATTACCTTCATTTAAATATCCTTCAATCCTTTCCTTCGAATACCCCCCCCCCCTCCATTACCCCCGCACCCCCCGGCCAAGTTTCTCGAGGATGGTGCTATTAGCGTTGCCATGACAACACATGTGTATTTATAACTCTCTCTCTCTCCGATACCAGGCAATTAGGAGCGCTACCATGACTACGACAGATGAGGAGATACGACACGTCAAGAAGAGTATCTGCCGATACGTAGCGATAGATTGCATCACGGTACATGAAATTAGAACTCCGTAGCTTATAGTAACTTAAGGGCCGTACACACGTAGGGTGTTTTGAGTCTTTCCACCAGACTTTTTGCTAAGCTCCTCCTTTTTCCACGAGAATTTTTTTTTCATTTCAATATGTATTTAACAATAAAAATGTGACACACAGACAGACGTGGCTCAAAAAGCGTCGCGTAACATGGATACGCATGAAATGGATTTCACAATAATTTCTTCAGAGTCAAAAACGCTGTAAAAATGCTGTGAAAAAACGCTCGTGTAACCGAGTCCTAATAGTGTAGACGAAATTGGAAAAAAAATTACTGAATTTTTTATATTGAGAAAAATAAAATCTTACATTTCACTTTATTTAAATAAACTAAAGAACAACCAATACGTGTAAAAAACAATCGATATAAAAGAATGATTTCGGTAAACTGAATATATCTATATAATAAAATACGATGTGAATACATTAATATATTTAATTGGTATGATATATTTTAATTTTTAGTAAACAAAACGTACTTTATAACAAAATAATTCTCCCTAGTCATTTTTGACATCTATTTACCACAATAAATAATTAGACAAAAGTACAATAGTAATTTATCATTAATTTAAAACACTCACAGTCTATCGTCTTTCGTCGGACATTCCTTACACAAATTTTCGAAATTATGGAAAAATTGAAATATGAAATATATTATATCATTATGATATTTAATTATGATAAATTTATTAGGTGTTTAACGTCTGTTTCGGAACCAAAGGCCATATCGCTGACGTGAAAAGGAAATTAAATACAAGGGACTGGAAGAAGCAGTCAGATTGGAAAGTGGCTTTATGGACAAAGTCACTGACCATCGTCAGTGACAATGCTCATGGATGCAGAAAAGCTACTCCGTGAATGCATATTTAATTATGATACTTAAATAATATGATATTTAATTATTATGATAATCAATTATCGTAATATTCTAGGATTATGTAGTATGAAAATCTATTACTTTTAGCTAAAAAGTTGATGCGCGACTGCAATTTTTCATCTGGTTTTTCATTGCTAGAAGATAGAATGTTTATTAGAAGGCTTTTCATACGTGATCTGCTGCTATTATCATTCATATAAAGGGGGGGGGGGGGGTTTAGAGGTTAATTCAATGTACTAAATAGTTAGAGAAGTGACTAATACAATAACATTATTCTGATTTTTTCACACCTATGATACAATAACAGCCGCGTCTGTCTGTCTGTCCGTTTGTCCCACTTTTATTAAGAAATACCATAGAGTTATGATAAACTACTCTAGAGAGAGGAAGTGTTGCAGCGATTGCAGGACGCTGAAAACCTTATTTTGTTTCAGTTACTCCATTGAAATTGCCAGTTAAAACTGACTCTAAAATAAGGAACTTAACAGTCCTGTAAGACGCGATATAATTTTGGCCACTGACTCACCACATGAGAAATAAATATAAGAAGAAACAAATCATTCGTGGCAGTATCATGACTACGCGCTACAATAATATTGACACTAATTGTTTAAAAAAAATTGGCTTTTGAGAGACAATTTTTTTGTTCAATCAGAATATGTTTATCCATAATACATTCTTGCATTCGAATATAATTTAAAATCAATAACAGGTACCGTACTAGTTAGTATAATTTTAAGCGACAGTTTGTATATCAAAATTCTTGGTTAGTTAAATTAAATATTTAATTTATTTATATATCATTTATTAAATGTAGAAGAAAATTAAAAATTTGTGAATCCTTGATACATTCGTGGTTAAAATCTATACTAATAATTTCCTTAGTGTATTTTATTTATTTATCTATTTATTTGGTGACCGCTTTTACTCGACGGGTATTAAACATGAAGAATGTAACTATGATACACACGGGAATATATTGACAGGATATTTAAAAATCATATTTCTATTAAATTTTTAAATTTATTTTATCTATAAAATAAATTAGACTATGCAGAAAATTCAATTTTAATTGAATTCATTAAAAGTAACCTAATAACGGGTAATAAATTGGTATTGATGATGACCCGTTATTTTTAACGGAAATCTACACTAGTATTCTTCTAAAATTACTGACTAGCAAAGTAATTTGTCTCAGCAAGAAGATACAAATAATATTCCACTTGGGATGTAATGTAGCGGTGAAGATCAACATCGTGACACTAGATGACGTACACTCGGTAGAGAGCATACCTTCGCGACCGCTTATAAATGACATTGACCATCCAATATTATTTAAGTTATGAATGACCTTGACCTTAACTTTGACCCGCTCGCTCCCAAATTATAATAAAATGGTTCCTGTTTATTGACTAATCGTCCCACCAAATTTCAGGCAATTTGGTTGAATACTATTTGAGTTATGCAAATAAATAAATGCCGGATAAAATATAACCTTCTGCAAATTTGCATGGTAAAATACAACAAACAATGTCATTACATGGGGGGAGTTTGGAACAAGATGTATATAATCCTTCCACTAGTGTACTTGTCCGTTAAAAATAACGTTACCATGTTCTCAATAGAATTACCATTGTTACAATTTAATAACCCTGGTCTGTGATAAAATTAGTTTTACATTACACAAAACTTTGTCAGTACTTAAATAAATCAAAATCAACCAATATCTCTCTTCTCAATCTTTTATTTAATTTATTAAAGTAAATTAATTGGCATAGTATATGTGATTTTATTTCATTAGGTTAACGAATATATAAACTATTTCGCAAATAAATTCTATAATGCTGGGTACAATAGTCATCAACAAATAACTAATTTGAAGACACGGACCATATGTGAACTGTTTACAGTCGTAGTGACAATATCAACCACACAAACAAAGTAAAATAACAAGTTACTGTACTATAAAGGGCTAACACATAAAAGTCAGCAGCGTCCAATCTGCGCCTTCTTTTTTCCTTTAAAATGCAAATGACTTTCAGTTTCCCGACTGACTTCAAGAAAGAAGAATTTGTTCTCAAAGGAAAAACTTGCACCAGTCCTCCAATACGGCTTGCATTAGAGAAACCTTGAAACAAATAAAATATTTATAATTCGCTACAAGTTTGTCATTTGGAGTGAATTTTCAATTAATATTAAAATATATTCATTGAGGAGAAAACAGGAATTAAAAACTAACTATTTTATTTGGTATGCATGATACCATTAAATGCCCATTATATTCACGCGTATATTATATTTTTATTTTATTTTTAAGTTTTTATTCCATTTTTATACGTATTTTATCTATGAAATAAAGTACCAGTTTATGCAGAACAAATTCTTTTTATTTGAATTCACTAAACACAACCTAATAACGGGAAAAACATATTCTTAACGGGCAAATACACTAGTAATACAATAATAATCTATTGAAACTTTAAATTCACATCTTGTGAGTGTGTCTTTTCTCTACATTATTTATAAACATAGTCCTCTAATCCTTTGTACAGCAGTAACAGTACGCTACAGAAAGATAGCACAAAAACTAGCCATGACATTTCCAAGCCACACTGTCCCATTCCTTAGCACATTGTCACATGGTGAACATAGCGCTACTATAGCCACATAAATATGGGCCATTCAAAGTGTTTTAGGATTACAAAGCAATGCATGGATTATAAAGCAATGCATGGATTACAAAGCAATGCATGGATTACAAAGCAATGCATGGATTACAAAGCAATGCATGGATTACAAAGCAATGCATGGATTACAAAGCAATGCATGGATTACAAAGCAATGCATGGATTACAAAGCAATGCATGGATTACAAAGCAATGCATGGATTACAAAGCAATGCATGGATTACAAAGCAATGCATGGATTACAAAGCAATGCATGGATTACAAAGCAATGCATGGATTACAAAGCAATGCATGGATTACAAAGCAATGCATGGATTACAAAGCAATGCATGGATTACAAAGCAATGCATGGATTACAAAGCAATGCATGGATTACAAAGCAATGCATGGATTACAAAGCAATGCATGGATTACAAAGCAATGCATGGATTACAAAGCAATGCATGGATTACAAAGCAATGCATGGATTACAAAGCAATGCATGGATTACAAAGCAATGCATGGATTACAAAGCAATGCATGGATTACAAAGCAATGCATGGATTACAAAGCAATGCATGGATTACAAAGCAATGCATGGATTACAAAGCAATGCATGGATTACAAAGCAATGCATGGATTACAAAGCAATGCATGGATTACAAAGCAATGCATGGATTACAAAGCAATGAAGAGAGAGAGTTAGAGTCTCAGCTGTGGATGTAAAGAGGAACAGTGATGAGAGAGAAACTTAGAGATGTGGTGAAGGGAGTGAGTGTGAAGAGAGTGAGAGTGAAGGGAGTGAGTGTGAAGAGAGTGAGAGTGAAGGGAGTGAGTGTGAAGAGAGTGAGTGTGAAGAGAGTGAGAGTGAAGGGAGTGAGTGTGAAGAGAGTGAGTGTGAAGAGAGTGAGTGTGAAGAGAGTGAGAGTGAAGAGAGTGAGTGTGAAGAGAGTGAGAGTGAAGAGAGAGAGTGTGAAGAGAGTGAGAGTGAAGAGAGTGAGAGTGAAGAGAGTGAGAGTGAAGAGAGTGAGAGTAAAGAGAGTGAGAGTGAAGAGAGTGAGAGTGAAGAGAGTGAAGAGAGTGAGAGTGAATAGAGTGAGAGTGAAGAGAGTGAAGAGTGTGAGAGTGAAGAGAGTGAGAGTGAAGAGAGTGAGAGTGAAGAGAGTGAGAGTGAAGAGAGTGAGTGTAAATAAACTCTATTCACAGTCGATAGTAGATAAACTTTATTTACCGTCAATACAGATGATTAAAACACATAAGTAACACCGAAAATAAATCTATTTTAGATGATTAATGAAGTATAAAATATAAATTACATTTTACATCCATAGAAAGTATTTGTAGGTGTACAGTGATAGGAAAGAACAAAATAAATATCGGCGTACCACATTAATATATACTGAAAAATAAAGTGATCGAATAAAATTGTGTTTGCTGTTAGAAAAGCGTATCCACAGAATAAGAGCGTATCCACAGAATAAGAGCGTATCCACATAATAAGAGCGTATCCACAGAATAAGAGCGTATCCACAGAATAAGAGCGTATCCACAGAATAAGAGCGTATCCACAGAATAAGAGCGTATCCACAGAATAAGAGCGTATCCACAGAATAAGAGCGTATCCACAAAATAAGAGCGTATCCACAAAATAAGAGCGTATCCACAAAATAAGAGCGTATCCACAAAATAAGAGCGTATCCACAAAATAAGAGCGTATCCACAAAATAAGAGCGTATCCACAGAATAAGAGCGTATCCACAGAATAAGAGCGTATCCACAGAATAAGAGCGTATCCACAGAATAAGAGCGTATCCACAGAATAAGAGCGTATCCACAGAATAAGAGCGTATCCACAGAATAAGAGCGTATCCACAGAATAAGAGCGTATCCACAGAATAAGAGCGTATCCACAGAATAAGAGCGTATCCACAGAATAAGAGCGTATCCACAGAATAAGAGCGTATCCACAAAATAAGAGCGTATCCACAGAATAAGAGCGTATCCACAGAATAAGAGCGTATCCACAGAATAAGAGCGTATCCACAGAATAAGAGCGTATCCACAGAATAAGAGCGTATCCACAGAATAAGAGCGTATCCACAGAATAAGAGCGTATCCACAGAATAAGAGCGTATCCACAGAATAAGAGCGTATCCACAGAATAAGAGCGTATCCACAGAATAAGAGCGTATCCACAGAATAAGAGCGTATCCACAGAATAAGAGCGTATCCACAGAATAAGAGCGTATCCACAATAAAGAGTGTTCCCAATAAATAGTGTGTTTCAATCAAGAAGTCAAGTCACCTTTAATGGATTGGCAAGCTGCCAAATAAACCATAACATGGGGGCACCAATCAGTGGGTAAAGTAGAGAAATACAAGTAGAGAATTACAAGTAGAGAATTACAAGTAGAGAATTACAAGTAGAGAGTTACAAGTAGAGAGTTACAAGTAGAGAGTTACAAGTAGAGAGTTACAAGTAGAGAATTACAAGTAGAGAATTACAAGTAGAGAGTTACAAGTAGAGAGTTACAAGTAGAGAGTTACAAGTAGAGAGTTACAAGTAGAGAGTTACAAGTAGAGAGTTACAAGTAGAGAGTTACAAGTAGAGAGTTACAAGTAGAGAGTTACAAGTAGAGAGTTACAAGTAGAGAGTTACAAGTAGAGAGTTACAAGTAGAGAGTTACAAGTAGAGAGTTACAAGTAGAGAGTTACAAGTAGAGAGTTACAAGTAGAGAGTTACAAGTAGAGAGTTACAAGTAGAGAGTTACAAGTAGAGAGTTACAAGTAGAGAGTTACAAGTAGAGAGTTACAAGTAGAGAGTTACAAGTAGAGAGTTACAAGTAGAGAGTTACAAGTAGAGAGTTACAAGTAGAGAGTTACAAGTAGAGAGTTACAAGTAGAGAGTTACAAGTAGAGAATTACAAGTAGAGAATTACAGGTAGAGAGTTACAAGTAGAGAGTTACAAGTAGAGAGTTACAAGTAGAGAGTTACAAGTAGAGAGTTTCAAGTAGAGAGTTTCAAGTAGAGAGTTACAAGTAGAGAGTTACAAGTAGAGAATTACAAGTAGAGAATTACAAGTAGAGAGTTACAAGTAGAGAGTTACAAGTAGAGAATTACAAGTAGAGAGTTACAAGTAGAGAATTACAAGTAGAGAGATACAAGTAGAGAGTTACAAGTAGAGAGTTACAAGTAGAGAGTTACAAGTAGAGAGTTACAAGTAGAGAGTTACAAGTAGAGAGTTACAAGTAGAGAATTACAAGTAGAGAATTACAAGTAGAGAATTACAAGTAGAGAATTACAAGTAGAGAATTACAAGTAGAGAATTACAAGTAGAGAATTACAAGTTATCGTCTTTACAAGTAGAGAATTGCAAGTTATCGTCTTTTCAAGTAGAGAATTGCAAGTTATCGTCTTTACAAGTAGAGAATTGCAAGTTATCGTCATTACAAGTAGAGAATTACAAGTTATCGTCTTTACAAGTAGAGAATTGCAAGTTATCGTCTTTACAAGTAGAGAATTGCAAGTTATCGTCTTTACAAGTAGAGAATTACAAGTTATCGTCTTTACAAGTAGAGAATTACAAGTAATCGTCTTTACAAGTAGAGAATTACAAGTTATTGTCATTACAAGTAGAGAATTACAAGTTATCGTCTTTACAAGTAGAGAATTACAAGTTATCGTCATTACAAGTAGAGAATTACAAGTTATCGTCTTTACAAGTAGAGAATTGCAAGTTATCGTCTTTACAAGTAGAGAATTGCAAGTTATCGTCTTTACAAGTAGAGAATTACAAGTTATCGTCTTTACAAGTAGAGAATTGCAAGTTATCGTCTTTACAAGTAGAGAATTACAAGTAGAGAATTACAAGTTATCGTCATTACAAGTAGAGAATTGCAAGTTATCGTCTTTACAAGTAGAGAATTACAAGTACCACTTTCCCAGGCAATAACTAGCAACAAGTACCACTTGCCCAGGCAATAACTAGCTACAAGTACCACTTGCCCAGGCAATAACTAACAACAAGTTCCATTTGCCCAGGCAATAACTAACAACAAGTACCACTTGCCCAGGCAATAACTAGCTACAAGTACCACTTGCCCAGGCAATAACTAGCTACAAGTACCACTTGCCCAGGCAAAAACTAACAACAAGTACCATTTGCCCAGGCAATAACTGGCTACAAGTACCACTTGCCCAGGCAATAACCAAGGCTTTCATTTGGTAAAATATCACCCCGAAACACTAGAGAAAATAAGGAAAGAGACTCTCGCTACAAAAGAGACAAAGGTTAACGACTGAGGGGACAGAGAGTGGTGAGTGGAGAGAGTGGAGATGTGAGGGGACAGTGAGTGGAGAGAGTGGTGAGTGAGTGAGGGGTGAGAGAGTGGTGAGTGGAGAGACTTGTGAGTGGAGAGACTTGTGAGTGGTGAGAGGACATAGAGTGGTGAGAGGACATAGAGTGGTGAGAGGACCTAGAGTGGTGAGAGAGAAGATGATGAAAGGATAGAATTGTCATCACTCACATTTTTCTTTTTTCAAATGTCAATTTTATTATTTCTACAAAAAAATATTTTTTCCTTTCCATTAAATAGGCACTAAAAACACCGAAGATAACATTAACACCCTGAGGCATTCTTCACACTTGCGTTTTTACCGCCACAGAAAAAAACCGCGTGGTTTTGTGTTTCAGCGATAATTAGTTTCAATGTGATTTTTGCCTTTAGCGATGAAAAAAACGCAAGTGTGAACACATTTTGAGAAGAGGGATCTTTCTGCGGCGTTAAAAAAAACGCAAGCGGTCCCAACCGTCTGCTCTAGGGCATAACAAAAGCTACAAACGTAGTGATGCCCTCGTTTGTATTTTAGGAGTATTACCACCAACAAAACTGACTTACGACTAGTATTGCAGTTACATATTTACACAGTCTTATTTACACAGACTGCCTGTATTACTTATTTACATGACATTACCACTCACATGTCATTTACACATTTACAAACATTTACCACTACCATGTCATTTACCACTACCATGTCATTTACACATTTACAAACATTTACCACTACCATGTCATTTACCACTACCATGTAATTTACACATTTACAAGACATTTACCACTACCATGTCATTTACCACTACCATGTAATTTACACATTTACAAGACATTTACCACTACCATGTCATTTACCACTACCATGTCATTTACCACTACCATGTCATTTACCACTACCATGTAATTTACACATTTACAAGTCATTTACCACTACCATGTCATTTACCACTCCCATGTCATTTACCACTACCATGTAATTTACACATTTACAAGTCATTTACCACTACCATGTCATTTACCACTACCATGTAATTTACACATTTACAAGTCATTTACCACTACCATGTCATTTACCACTCCCATGTCATTTACCACTACCATGTAATTTACACATTTACAAGTCATTTACCACTACCATGTCATTTACCACTACAATGTCATTTACCACTACCATGTCATTTACCACTACCATGTAATTTACACATTTACAAGTCATTTACCACTACAATGTCATTTACCACTCCCATGTCATTTACCACTACCATGTAATTTACACATTTACAAGTCATTTACCACTACCATGTCATTTACCACTCCCATGTCATTTACCACTACCATGTAATTTACACATTTACAAGTCATTTACCACTACCATGTAATTTACATATTCACATGTTACTCTTACCACTCCCATGTCATTTACATATTTACACAGAGTCTCATGTACACAGACTGTCTGTATTACTTATTTACATATAATAAAGTAATAGCTTTTTATTTTAAAGTTACACACCGAGGGAGTAGAGCATAGCTACATCATTCAAAAGATAGGATAAACACATGTCATATTTCATGTATTTATTATATTAGAGCACATATGCACGCTAACACTAGTTACACACAATTGTGAATCTTTTTAACATTATTGTGCCTTTTTATTAGAACTTTATGATTTACAGATTAATTTTAGAACTTGGATATATGAAAATTTGGAAATTTAAAGTACCTACATATTGCTGACAGCATTATCAAAGTACATATCTACTTTATTTATATCTGCAAATAAAGTAGAAGGTATACGGTCAACACATTTAATAGATATCTTAGTAAAGTAAGATATAGCTTAATGAAGTAGATATACTTTTTAGTAGATTAATAAATTGCTAGTACATACAAATTTTCGGTATAAAATTTCTATAATTAAATTATAAACCATGAAAATAATATATAAAATAAGACATAGATAGAAAGTAGGGACGTTCAACACAACAGTTTGTTGTTAAGTTCACTGTTAGGTATAGCATTTTACTCATCAGCCAAATAGTCAGCTATAAGCTCGACTAACCATTTGGCTGATGTGATACAATCCTTGGCTGATATTTGGCAGTGTAATACATTGACCAATTGGCTGATAGTCCTCTTGGCTGACCATTTGGCTGATAGTCCTCTTGGCTGACCATTTGGCTGATAGTCCTCTTGGCTGACCATTTGGCTGATAGTCCTCTTGGCTGACCATTTGGCTGATGGTCCCTTGAAGTGGTATCGTCATCAGCTTTAAGAGAAACTCTCAGTCTTGAAAAGAAGAGACGATTGCAGGTGTTGAGAAGAGAGACGATAGAGAAGAAGAGACGATAGAGAAGAAGAGACGAAAGAGAAGAAGAGACGATTGCAGGTGTGGAGAAGAGACGATGGAGAAGAAGAAGAGACGATGGAGAAGAAGAAGAGACGATTGCAGGTGTGGAGAAGAGACGATGGAGAAGAAGAAGAGACGATTGCAGGTGTGGAGAAGAGAGACGATAGAGAAGAAGAAGAGACGATTGCAGGTGTTGAGAAGAGAGACGATAGAGAAGAAGAAGAGACGATTGCAGGTGTTGAGAAGAGAGACGATAGACAAGAAGGTAGATGGTTGAATATGATAATTTTATTCAACAGTGCAATAATAAATAATTATGAAAAAAAATTAAATCCTCAGCTAAATACTGAATAAAAATTCAGAAAATAATTTCTACGTCAAAACTTCATTTTCTTATTTTTTCTACATTCTTCATGTTATGATGTGAAGTTTAACTCAAGTTTCTTACACAGTGTGAACGGAACTATAAATATAAACTATGATGAACATATAACCTCCTCTAGTGAAAGAAGGTTACCTCCAAAGACTGCCTTCTTGCCCCTTGAATACCGAAGAAGGCGCCTTTGTTATTCTAATGAAGTCACAAACTGAAGAAACTTCAACTCTAACTTCAGAGAAACTTTTAAATTGCAGCAAATTCGAAACCTAAAACTAAATGAGGTAAACACAGTTAGGAACTAACTGTAACTCAGTTATGATAAAACAGGCAAACTAACTGTAACTCAGTTATGATAAAACAGGCAAACTAACTGTAACTCAGTTATGATAAAACAGGCAAACTAACTGTAACTCAGTTATGATAAAACAGGCAAACTAACTGTAACTCAGTTATGATAAAACAGGCAAACTAACTGTAACTCAGTTATGATAAAACAGGCAAACTAACTGTAACTCAGTTATGATAAAACAGGCAAACTAACTGTAACTCAGTTATGATAAAACAGGCAAACTAACTGTAACTCAGTTATGATAAAACAGGCAAACTAACTGTAACTCAGTTATGATAAAACAGGCAAACTAACTGTAACTCAGTTATGATAAAACAGGCAAACTAACTGTAACTCAGTTATGATAAAACAGGCAAACTAACTGTAACTCAGTTATGATAAACAGGCAAACTAACTGTAACTCAGTTATGATAAAACAGGCAAACTAACTGTAACTCAGTTATGATAAAACAGGCAAACTAACTGTAACTCAGTTATGACAAACAGGCAAACTAACTGTAACTCAGTTATGATAAACAGGCAAACTAACTGTAACTCAGTTATGACAAACAGGCAAACTAACTGTAACTCAGTTATGATAAAACAGGCAAACTAACTGTAACTCAGTTATGACAAAACAGGCAAACTAACTGTAACTCAGTTATGACAAAACAGGCAAACTAACTGTAACTCAGTTATGACAAAACAGGCAAACTAACTGTAACTCAGTTATGACAAAACAGGCAAACTAACTGTAACTCAGTTATGATAAAACAGGCAAACTAACTGTAACTCAGTTATGATAAAACAGGCAAACTAACTGTAACTCAGTTATGATAAAACAGGCAAACTAACTGTAACTCAGTTATGATAAAACAGGCAAACTAACTGTAACTCAGTTATGATAAAACAGGCAAACTAACTGTAACTCAGTTATGATAAACAGGCAAACTAACTGTAACTCAGTTATGATAAAACAGGCAAACTAACTGTAACTCAGTTATGATAAAACAAGCAAACTAACTGTAACTCAGTTATGACAAACAGGCAAACTAACTGTAACTCAGTTATGATAAACAGGCAAACTAACTGTAACTCAGTTATGACAAACAGGCAAACTAACTGTAACTCAGTTATGATAAAACAGGCAAACTAACTGTAACTCAGTTATGATAAAACAGGCAAACTAACTGTAACTCAGTTATGATAAAACAGGCAAACTAACTGTAACTCAGTTATGATAAACAGGCAAACTAACTGTAACTCAGTTATGATAAACAGGCAAACTAACTGTAACTCAGTTATGATAAACAGGCAAACTAACTGTAACTCAGTTATGATAAAACAGGCAAACTAACTGTAACTCAGTTATGATAAAACAGGCAAACTAACTGTAACTCAGTTATGACAAAACAGGCAAACTAACTGTAACTCAGTTATGACAAAACAGGCAAACTAACTGTAACTCAGTTATGATAAAACAGGCAAACTAACTGTAACTCAGTTATGACAAAACAGGCAAACTAACTGTAACTCAGTTATGACAAAACAGGCAAACTAACTGTAACTCAGTTATGACAAACAGGCAAACTAACTGTAACTCAGTTATGATAAACAGGCAAACTAACTGTAACTCAGTTATGACAAACAGGCAAACTAACTGTAACTCAGTTATGACAAAACAGGCAAACTAACTGTAACTCAGTTATGACAAACAGGCAAACTAACTGTAACTCAGTTATGACAAACAGGCAAACTAACTGTAACTCAGTTATGACAAACAGGCAAACTAACTGTAACTCAGTTATGATAAAACAGGCAAACTAACTGTAACTCAGTTATGATAAAACAGGCAAACTAACTGTAACTCAGTTATGACAAACAGGCAAACTAACTGTAACTCAGTTATGACAAAACAGGCAAACTAACTGTAACTCAGTTATGACAAACAGGCAAACTAACTGTAACTCAGTTATGATAAAACAGGCAAACTAACTGTAACTCAGTTATGACAAAACAGGCAAACTAACTGTAACTCAGTTATGATAAAACAGGCAAACTAACTGTAACTCAGTTATGACAAAACAGGCAAACTAACTGTAACTCAGTTATGACAAAACAGGCAAACTAACTGTAACTCAGTTATGATAAACAGGCAAACTAACTGTAACTCAGTTATGATAAAACAGGCAAACTAACTGTAACTCAGTTATGATAAAACAGGCAAACTAACTGTAACTCAGTTATGACAAAACAGGCAAACTAACTGTAACTCAGTTATGATAAAACAGGCAAACTAACTGTAACTCAGTTATGACAAAACAGGCAAACTAACTGTAACTCAGTTATGACAAACAGGCAAACTAACTGTAACTCAGTTATGACAAACAGGCAAACTAACTGTAACTCAGTTATGACAAACAGGCAAACTAACTGTAACTCAGTTATGACAAACAGGCAAACTAACTGTAACTCAGTTATGACAAACAGGCAAACTAACTGTAACTCAGTTATGACAAACAGGCAAACTAACTGTAACTCAGTTATGACAAAACAGGCAAACTAACTGTAACTCAGTTATGATAAACAGGCAAACTAACTGTAACTCAGTTATGACAAAACAGGCAAACTAACTGTAACTCAGTTATGACAAAACAGGCAAACTAACTGTAACTCAGTTATGATAAAACAGGCAAACTAACTGTAACTCAGTTATGATAAAACAGGCAAACTAACTGTAACTCAGTTATGATAAAACAGGCAAACTAACTGTAACTCAGTTATGATAAAACAGGCAAACTAACTGTAACTCAGTTATGACAAAACAGGCAAACTAACTGTAACTCAGTTATGATAAAACAGGCAAACTAACTGTAACTCAGTTATGATAAAACAGGCAAACTAACTGTAACTCAGTTATGATAAAACAGGCAAACTAACTGTAACTCAGTTATGATAAAACAGGCAAACTAACTGTAACTCAGTTATGACAAACAGGCAAACTAACTGTAACTCAGTTATGACAAACAGGCAAACTAACTGTAACTCAGTTATGATAAAACAGGCAAACTAACTGTAACTCAGTTATGATAAAACAGGCAAACTAACTGTAACTCAGTTATGACAAAACAGGCAAACTAACTGTAACTCAGTTATGATAAAACAGGCAAACTAACTGTAACTCAGTTATGATAAAACAGGCAAACTAACTGTAACTCAGTTATGACAAAACAGGCAAACTAACTGTAACTCAGTTATGATAAAACAGGCAAACTAACTGTAACTCAGTTATGATAAAACAGGCAAACTAACTGTAACTCAGTTATGATAAAACAGGCAAACTAACTGTAACTCAGTTATGATAAAACAGGCAAACTAACTGTAACTCAGTTATGACAAACAGGCAAACTAACTGTAACTCAGTTATGATAAAACAGGCAAACTAACTGTAACTCAGTTATGATAAACAGGCAAACTAACTGTAACTCAGTTATGACAAAACAGGCAAACTAACTGTAACTCAGTTATGACAAAACAGGCAAACTAACTGTAACTCAGTTATGACAAAACAGGCAAACTAACTGTAACTCAGTTATGATAAATAAAACAATGATAAACAATAAATCGTATTTATAACATTAATCGTACCAATAAATCGTATTTATAACATTAATCGTACCAATAAATCGTATTTATAACAATAATCGTACCAATAAATCGTATTTATAACAATAATCGTACCAATAAATCGTATTTATAACATTAATCGTACCAATAAATCGTATTTATAACAATAATCGTACCAATAAATCGTATTTATAACAATAATCGTACCAATAAATCGTATTTATAACAATAATCGTACCAATAAATCGTATTTATAACAATAATCGTACCAATAAATCGTATTTATAACATTAATCGTACCAATAAATCGTATTTATAACATTAATCGTACCAATAAATCGTATTTATAACATCAATTGTACCAATAAATCGTATTTATAACATAAATTGTACCAATAATCACATCTATTTCTAAAGGATAGCAAACCATTCCAATCACATCAAGAGGTGAATGTTAAACGCACTTAATTCAGCACTGTCAAATAAAAATATCATAAATAGATAATATAATTAGAGCATTTACAGTTTATTTGTGTTCTAAATAAGGTGTTCTCTATAGTTATGGATGAACTTAATGATGTCAGTGCCTTCAGATCTACCATAAAGGTATTAAAAATGATTGTATTTTAATTAGTGAATTTCAATTTAATATCAATGTATAAATAAATAAATTTGGGATAAAGTGGAACACCTCTATAATGAACTCCTGGATTGTATCATCCTGATTAGTAGAGTCCTGTGTAGTGAACTCACCTCTATAGTGAACATATTTAGTTTAGTCTGCCACAAATGATGTTACGTTTTCTATGAATCTCTCTACAGTAAATTAGTTATATTTAATGAAAGAGGAGTTCTACCAGTGCAACTCCTCTTTAATGAAGTCATGTATAGTGAAACATCCTGATTTTTAGTAAAAACCCCTGTATAATGAATTTATTCTAATAGTGGAGTAAACTCTCTATAGTGAACTAGATGAAGTTCACTATAGAGGAGTTATAATGTACAAACAAAAAATTCGTATCAAAATAAACTTTATATTGCTTGTTTATTAGAATAAAATTCTAACACTAAATGCTGTATATATGTCATGAATCTATCATACAGCTCTACAATTACTGATGTTGTCACTTCCTATTTGATGTAGCTGATGTTGTCACTTCCCTATTTGATGTAGCTGATGGTGTCACTTTCCTATTTGATGTAGCTACATGGTGTCACTTCCCTATTTGATGTAGCTGATGGTGTCACTTCCCTATTTGATGTAGCTGATGGTGTCACTTCCCTATTTGATGTAGCTGATGTTGTCACTTCCCTATTTGATGTAGCTGATGTTGTCACTTCCCTATTTGATGTAGCTGATGGTGTCACTTCCCTATTTGATGTAGCTACATGGTGTCACTTCCCTATTTGATGTAGCTGATGGTGTCACTTCCCTATTTGATGTAGCTGATGGTGTCACTTCCCTATTTGATGTAGCTGATGGTGTCGCTTCCCTATTTGATGTAGCTGATGGTGTCACTTCCCTATTTGATGTAGCTGATGGTGTCACTTCCCTATTTGATGTAGCTGATGGTGTCACTTCCCTATTTGATGTAGCTACATGGTGTCACTTCCCTATTAGATGTAGCTGATGGTGTCACTTCCCTATTTGATGTAGCTGATGGTGTCACTTCCCTATTTGATGTAGCTGATGGTGTCATTTTCATCAAAGTAATGTGGTGGTACATCAAATATAATTGATGTAGCGTTGTCACTGCCAGCAAATAAATTATATGATGTTAGTATAGACAATTGGAAAGGTGAATAAGGTGACATGATGAGCAATGATAAGGTGAATAAAGTGACACTATGTGCAATGATAAGGTGATAAATCTTTATTATAAAAAGAACCGCGTCTGTCTGTGTGTCACACTTTTATTAAGGAACATAAATTAATAGGGAAAACTATTTATTTTCGCCCATGGCTACGGGTTACAATAATGTAAAATATTTAAGAAATGTCCTATTTTATATTGTAGCTTAAGGGATAGAAAAGAATATATTTAGTTAATTATCATTACCATATAGTTTATCACTACCACCTTGGTTATCATTATCAATTGGTTATCATTATCAATTGGTTATCATTATCATATTTGTTTAAATCAGTATATATGTATTGATAATACATAAGCAGACATGACAAAAAAAAAAGACACAGATATAAATATTCTTAATAATACATCTTTTAAGAGAATATTTATATTCATCTTTTTTCTTCCAAGCCATTTTTTAAGCCTGAAGATTAAGCATTATTGAGTCAATTGCCTAAAAGGATTCTAGCTTAGAAACAGTGATGAAATGCAAACTAAGTATCAGTTATTAAGCTTGTAACAATTTATTATCGGTTCTAGAAACTATGTGCTTACTGAAATAAACTGTATCTTTTCTTTTTCGATATGTAAATAATATATCAGATATACATACGTAAATTCACACATATAATAAGTACAAATAGAACCGCTGGGGTAGGTACACACCCCCAGAAAAATGAGACGTGAGTATAATTTACTTGAAATATTAACAACATCTAGATCAGTAAAAGTCAATAAGAAAATAATTCTAATTTCCCTCTTCTGCCAGACATTTAAACTAAAATAAAGTAAATAAAGTACTGATGAAGTTATAGGTGAAATGATACACAACAACAATCATACCCTGGGTATAGAGCTGATGAAGTTACAGGTGAAATGATACACAATAACAATCATACCCTGGGTATAGAGGTGATGAGGTTACAGGTGAAATGATACACAACAACAATCATACCCTGGGTATAGAGCTGATGAAGTTACAGGTGAAATGATACACAACAACAATCATACCCTGGGTATAGAGCTGATGAAGTTACAGGTGAAATGATACACAACAACAATCATACCCTGGGTATAGAGCTGATGAAGTTACAGGTGAAATCATACACAACAACAATCATACCCTGGGTACAGAGCTGCACCTCCTAGCTGATAATATTATTACCATACAATAACATTGATTGATATCAATATAACATTGTACTTACTACCTATAAGTAACAATAGAAATAATAGAGTAATTATCAATACATAGAAACAATAGAAAATTAGGTACAATGTCATTACAACCTATAAGTAACAATACAAAAACAATAGACAATATAACAATGCATACCTATAAGTAACAAGAGAAACAATAGACCAAGTAACAATAAAATTAAAAACAATAACAATAGCAACAATAGACAACAATTAGCTCCATTTACTCACCATACAAGTCGCCTCGTGGAGTTTGCCAAGCTTGGGTCTGATGAACGGACTGAAAAGAATGAGGCAGAGATTGTTCAACTATGTGGTAAATAGAAAATTTAATTTTAGAAGTAATTGCAAAATAAATAAATTGACATATGAAGATCTTTTATTTGAGTCTTCGTATATATTTCAATGTCTAAACTCATACAATTCAACTACTTATAAAAGGCTCGATTCAGCCATCCGAAAACCTCTATAGCAGAATAATAATTTAGATTAACTTTATTTTCATGTATGGTATAAGACAAAAATGTATAACGAAATATAGGAGAGCTAACTAATATAATAAGTACGGACACAAAGAACTTACAACAGTTGGTCATTAGAGTCACTGTTAGGTTTCAAATTAATTAGTTTGGCCTTTTCCTGACGATAGCCATCGTTCTATTGGAAAGTTTTTAACTTAAAATACCCATAAAATAATTTAGAAATATACTTATTATATAAATAGAATTATAGAAAATTAGATAAAAATTTCAAAAAAATATAATAAATAATCAAATGATTCAATAATAGAATAGATGACAAAAATTTGAACAATAGAATGCAAAAAATTAATAAAAATTAATTAATAATTACCTGCTTTGACTCCATAGAAATGTTTGTATGGGGAGAGGTACAGACAACTCTTCCGTCTGCCAGTCATCGTCTGAAGTGCTCCTGGGAACCGGCATACTACCGGGAACTGACTCCTTTACCGGGTAAATGTCCCGTAACTAACTCCTTTTACAGTGTAATTGTACGGTAACTAACTCCTTTTACCGTGTAATTGTACGGTAACTAACTCCTTTTACCGTGTAATTGTACGGTAACTAACTCCTTTTACCGTGTAATTGTACGGTAACTAACTCCTTTTACCGTGTAATTGTACGGAAACTAACTCCTTTTACCGTGTAATTGTACGGAAACTAACTCCTTTTACCGTGTAATTGTACGGTAACTAACTCCTTTTACCGTGTAATTGTACGGTAACTAACTCCTTTTACCGTGTAATTGTACGGAAACTAACTCCTTTTACCGTGTAATTGTACGGAAACTAACTCCTTTTACCGTGTAATTGTACGGTAACTAACTCCTTTTACCGTGTAATTGTACGGAAACTAACTCCTTTTACCGTGTAATTGTACGGAAACTAACTCCTTTTACCGGGTAATTGTACGGAAACAAATTTTTTTCTCACCGGGTTTTGTTGTACGGTAATACAATCCTCTTACCGGGTAATTGAACGGTAATAAACTCAGTTACCGATCGTAATTGTCCGGTAACTAGGTCCTTTACCGGGTCAAAGTGTCCGGTAGATAGGCAGGTTTCATCTTAATAATAGGGTTGAAGATTGACTAAAATAATAGGGTTGAGAGTATCTTAAATTAAAATAAAATCAACCTGTGGAAAACAACCAGAATGAGAAGCAACCAAAAACACTGTTTTTTCAGTTTACTAATATCAAAAAGAAGCTTTACTGATAGACTAACTAAAGTAGAGTGAGCGTCGTTCCACCTCAGCCTATCAGCGAGATATTCCTATGTTATTCGTACGGGGATAAAAATTTGAGGATAAATTATTGAAAAATTAGAAAACTGAATATCGAAAATATTTTCTCTAAAAATTTTCGTTCACTATTCAAGGGATAGTGATTCTAAAAACATCAACAATCAAAGGGCAGTGATAGGCTTCGTAACACACAGAAAGCAGCAAAAATATAACAACAATAAGGTGCTTATTGAAGAGCATTAAAATATTTTTAAAATCTTCATGACTATTTTATTACGATTTTAGGCACTAAACTATTCTATAATAGAAGGAAAACTAATTATTTATATATAAAGGATATTTCAAACACTTACACTAAAAGTTATATATTTAGAATGTACCCGCAATACCAATTGAAATAACGAGTTGAAATACAGCAAACTAGCGGATACAAAATAACTACATACATTACGGCTTCAATTTCAACTAATTAACGCTGTTGGTGAAGTTGTGTTAATTAATTAATTAGTTAATTGGCTTTAAAGAGATTGACTAAACATTTCACCAGTGGAAGTTTTTTCGCTAAATGATTCACCAATCTAAACTGCGTAAAAATATGTTAAATACATAAGAACATAACGATTAAAATTAAATTTGGGGATATGCACCAAACTGAAAAATTCCATTTAAAGATTAATTGTTTCAACCAAATTGGCTTATTGAAGGAGGGGCTACATTTTAAACCTAATAAAAAAGAGCAACAGTCACTAAAAAGAGCAACAGTCACTAACAAGAGCAACAGTCACTAACAAGAGCAACAGTCACTAACAAGAGCAACAGTCACTAACAAGAGCAACAGTCACTAACAAGAGCAACAGTCACTAACAAGAGCAACAGTCACTAACAAGAGCAACAGTCACTAACAAGAGCAACAGTCACTAACAAGAGCAACAGTCACTAACAAGAGCAACAGTCACTAACAAGAGCAACAGTCACTAACAAGAGCAACAGTCACTAACAAGAGCAACAGTCACTAACAAGAGCAACAGTCACTAACAAGAGCAACAGTCACTAACAAGAGCAACAGTCACTAACAAGAGCAACAGTCACTAACAAGAGCAACAGTCACTAACAAGAGCAACAGTCACTAACAAGAGCAACAGTCACTAACAAGAGCAACAGTCACTAACAAGAGCAACAGTCACTAACAAGAGCAACAGTCACTAACAAGAGCAACAGTCACTAACAAGAGCAACAGTCACTAACAAGAGCAACAGTCACTAACAAGAGCAACAGTCACTAACAAGAGCAACAGTCACTAACAAGAGCAACAGTCACTAACAAGAGCAACAGTCACTAACAAGAGCAACAGTCACTAACAAGAGCAACAGTCACAAACAGCGGAAACGCTCTATCCATAATTACTTTTCGAAGTTTCAGTATACAGTCTCAGAAGTTTATATGAAGAAGTCGTATATGGGATACTGGGAAAACATCTTAAAAAAGTATCTAGGATACTGTGGAAAAACATGGCGAGATGTAGCTAGGATACGGAGGAAAAAGTCTCGGCATGCACCAAGATGAATCACCAGAGTTAGATCTATGGAATATCTTTTCATTTCATTTGGCAAGATAAGCTCTACTCTGTTGTTGGAGGCTGTGATTCTTTGGAAAGTTGATAGCGTGTTAGGTTTGAGTGGTACAGGCAACGAGATGATGTCCAGAAAATAACATAGGGTTAAAGGGGAACTGTATTTGTAATCTCTTGCTCGGATATTGAAGATGATAAAGACAATACGGTAGAGTCTTATTAAAATGGTTGCATAAACACCAGTTACTTTGTAGTAAAGTACATCTCTAAAAAGTTTCTTAGAGAAACTTCATATGGGCTTGTTGAATCCATTTTGTTTCTCTTGTGTACTTTATATGTTTTTATTTTTGTTCTTCAATAAACTATATCTTTATTTCTACTAATGATCTAAAAAACCCGTCCATAGTGTGGATGGTCCAACTAATTCTCATAGGCCCCAACTAACCACAACAACTCTGAGAGTCATTAAGCACTAATTCCCCTGTACACTACACAGGTTCAATAATTATTACTACTAGAGTTTATAAACTCTTCTACACGTCATCTAATCTTTTACTACTCCTTGGGGAAGATACCTAAACTAATTACTGTACGGCTTATTTGAGAGCTGTGATTTTATAAAAAAAATTTAAGGTGTTGTATTGGAGTGATGGGGTTGCGTTGGAGTGATGGGCTTGCGTTGGAGTGATGGGCTTGCGTTGGAGTGATGGGCTTGCGTTGGAGTGATGGGCTTGCGTTGGAGTGATGGGCTTGCGTTGGAGTGATGGGGTTGCATTGGAGTGATGGGGTTGCATTGGAGTGATGGGGTTGCATTGGAGTGATGGGGTTGCATTGGAGTGATGGGGTTGCATTGGAGTGATGGGGTTGCATTGGAGTGATGGGGTTGCATTGGAGTGATGGGGTTGCATTGGAGTGATGGGGTTGCATTGGAGTGATGGGGTTGCATTGGAGTGATGGGGTTGCGTTGGAGTGATGGGGTTGCATTGGAGTGATGGGGTTGCATTGGAGTGATGGGGTTGCATTGGAGTGATGGGGTTGCGTTGGAGTGATGGGGTTGCGTTGGAGTGATGGGGTTGCGTTGGAGTGATGGGGTTGCGTTGGAGTGATGGGGTTGCGTTGGAGTGATGGGGTTGCATTGGAGTGATGGGGTTGCGTTGGAGTGATGGGGTTGCATTGGAGTGATGGGGTTGCGTTGGAGTGATGGGGTTGCGTTGGAGTGATGGGGTTGCGTTGGAGTGATGGGGTTGCGTTGGAGTGATGGGGTTGCGTTGGAGTGATGGGGTTGCGTTGGAGTGATGGGGTTGCTTTGGAGTGATGGGGTTGCGTTGGAGTGATGGGGTTGCGTTGGAGTGATGGGGTTGCGTTGGAGTGATGGGGTTGCGTTGGAGTGATGGGGTTGCGTTGGAGTGATGGGGTTGCGTTGGAGTGATGGGGTTGCGTTGGAGTGATGGGGTTGCGTTGGAGTGATGGGGTTGCGTTGGAGTGATGGGGTTGCGTTGGAGTGATGGGGTTGCGTTGGAGTGATGGGGTTGCGTTGGAGTGATGGGGTTGCGTTGTGTGGGTTGAAACCTACCGCTAACGGTTGAAGAAAAGCAAGGGACTTCAGAGCAGTAGACATACGTAAACAGTTAATTAATGAATTAGTGAGTTTACTTTTAGCAATTTTAATACCTTCCCTCTACCTTCATTACCTTCCCTCTACCTTCATTACCTTCCCTCTACCTTCATTACCTTCCCTCTACCTTCATTACCTTCCCTCTACCTTCATTACCTTCCCTCTACCTTCATTACCTTCCCTCTACCTTCATTACCTTCCCTCTACCTTCATTACCTTCCCTCTACCTTCATTACCTTCTCTCTCTAATCAGTTATGCTAATATTTGCCTTCTCTTTCCTTATTGCTTTTCCGTTAGGAAAATGTTTTCCCAATTTCCCATAATTTGGAATTAATGTCAGGTTTTGGTTGCTTTATTAAAGGGGCAAACACTTAATTACCGTTCAATCAAATTTACCGATCAAAATGGGGAAATTGCCGATTTATCGGACAGTTCTGCATTCACGATCATGTATAAAATATTACATTATAATTATTATATAATTTTACTTATATGATCGATAATGTGGAACTGTCCGATAACTCGGAACTTAAACTACCGGTATTTTAATAAATAATATATAAAATATAATTTAATTTATATATAGAATGTACATAACAAGATTTAAAATCTAAATCAGCCGCAAAAAATGTTAAAGATTCTCCACGTGTTAATTATTTCAATAATTAGGTAGGTATAAAATCTAAGAATAATAATGTTTATTTATCCGTATAATCTATTTCAGTCTAAGTTTACATAAACTGTAGCTAAGTGTAGGGTGTATTTCTCAATTACCGTACACCTACGTACACTAATCACACTTTAAAATTTACAAGCGGCAAATATTTAATAAAAATAAAGTATTTTTTATCCACCGTTAGTGGCTGGCTACCTAGAAGAATTTAAAATAAAAAGTATAAAAAAGAGCAATCTTATGTCCACCTTTCGAATAAACTTTCCTTTATTTGGCATTTAATATCCTAAAGATCATTTCCAGGTTTTTATCTTCAATTAAACCACTCTTAGTTATTTAAAATGGTTATTTTCTATCAGAAACAAGGCACTGCACATAAAATAGCGTAAATGAAGAGTAAGGTAGGTAGGTTTTTCGGAGCACACGACACACTCACCTCCTCCTATCACCACACTTGCATTCGGACTGAAGCCTATTATCAGTTCGAAAATTACTACCTGATAATAAAGGTTGTGACAATATGCTTCTAAAATCATAGATCTTAAGAATATCACAGACGAAATGAAATGGTATCGAATACTATATACCGCTGATGTAGAACCATTCAATACTCTTTAATTCTCTCCGTCTGTAATATTTTCAGGATATAATTATGATTTCAAAAGCATATTGTCACAACCCTACGCTGATAATAAAGTACCTACAAGAGAGACACAATTCCAATTTGGTTTGTTTTCAATTTATTACAATTTAGAGTTCAAAAAACAAAATTATGAAAATTTAAAATGATTTACGAATACCTAGTTCTCTGATAAAATCATATTTTTTCAATTAAATCTTGATTTTAAAATTTCAATCAAACAGGACCAATAAATCTGATAGTAAAAAGTTTAGTAATCAATCATAAAACTACAATCTAGATAGTTAAAGAAGCAACAGAGATTATTGTGTGGGTAACAATAAGCTCTCCCGGCACTTGTTGCGCTTGTACCGAGAAAAAGAATATTGCTGGTGATTGCTAGGGGTGAGTAACGAGTTACCGAACAGTTCCACATTTTCGATCATATGCATTTTTTAAATCGTATCCATGATACCTGCATGTATAAGGAATATGAATTAAAATCAAGAGTTTTATGATAATATATTTTTTTATATTATTGAAAATGTGGTTTAATTGGTATCCAAGATACTTGTAGGCATACCTAGCTATTTATTTACTGTGCTTGTAGGTATCATGGATACGAATTTGAACACGTGATCTTTTCTTACATGATCAGAATTGTGGAACTGTTCTATATTTCAAAACTGATACAAATACGCAGGTAATTTTTAAGGTGGAAAATTTATTATTGAAACAATGGGATGCATTAAATACTGAATCTGTTATTTTTCGGAACATTTCAACATTTATTTGTAGTATATTTCAACATTATATGAACATTTTATTTGTTATGAAAAATGGCTCCGATCAATCTTCACCTAACTAACTTACTAAGTAAGATCAAATATATGGATCGATATATAGTGGGGTTCTAGGTCCTCTCGACGATGGACACTTTCGCCAAAAATATGCAAATTATTTACCTAAATAAGGTATATTTATTTTACAGTAAAAAACAGTAAAGTATACATTTTGTCACTGTCAAACCTGGCCCCAATCGGACCGCTAACCTAACCTCTTAGGTGGACTAGGTATATCTCTTTATATTTATAACGTATAATGTTTTTCTGTTTAATTTTCGGCGAAAGTGTCGTTTGGCGAAAGTGTCATGCGGCAAAGTTGTTTTCGGCGAAAGGATCGGTCACAAAATAGTGGCCGTGCTTCCACCAAGCCCCCTGTCAGGCCAGTGAACGATCATGTAAACTTGTGCAGTTCAACAAACTAGCGGATTCAAAAAACTACATTACGGTTTGAATATACTGGGTGACCAATAAAAAACTGCTCGAAAGTAAATGCGTATAACTCAAAAAGTATAATTGGTGTAGAAATATGAAACAAATATCACATACAAGAGTATATTCTCAAATTTTATTTGATATCAAAGATATTGAAAAAATCGATTGAGGGCTACAGATATCTTAATTAAATATAATGGATATTTCGTCAACACATTTTAATCAAGCCTCATGAATCATTATGCAACTAACTATTGAATAGCGTGTTTTCACTGATAAACTTTATCATTTAAGAAGTTCTGCAAATAAAATTAAGAGAAAATATGCCATTCAATACAACAAGGACATAAAAATTATATTGGTTAAGAATTTATTTAATAAATGGACAGGAAATTAAGTGTTTGAGAAACCATTGCACTTGGCGAAAGGGACAGTTTGGTGCAGTTTGAGTTCGCATATGCCATGCATGGTCAATATTTTTTTAAAGATGTATACACTGAAAATGTTTGTTCTGTAAGCACCGACGGATACATTGAATTGTTAAAAAATACTGTGATGACTGACGACAATCATCTTGACTTTTGGTTCCATTATGACACTGCAACTGCATACACATTAATGTCTGCAGTAGACTGATTCGAGGACAAGATTATTTAGCACCGAACCGATTTTTTCTTTCCAACTAAGTCCCTTGACCTTTCACCTTTGGATTTCATATCTGGTATATGTTAAAGAGAAGGTATTTAAATTGAAATCAAAAATGATTGAAGACTTGAAGCAAGAGATACGTGAAGTAACCAAAATATATTAGTTGCAGTAGCTAATCGCTAATTTTGAAAAAAAAGTATTAATCTCTGTAATAAGCACAGCGGTAAGGATTTCAAACACTTATTATATACTGAATAAAACTTGAGAATATACTCTTTTATGTGATTTTTGTTTTATCTTTCTACATCATTTACTTTTGAAGTTATAAGCATTTACTTTCGACCAGTTTACAATCGGTCACCCGGTATAAGATACTTCCGTCAAAATGTTTCGAAAACTACTTTGTTCAGTGTTTAATATTTTTTTTTTCTCATAGACATGTTATAAATAATTAAATTAATTAGAATTACCAAAACATCTCTGTGAAAACCTATGAAAAGTAATTAAGTATTTTTCTCTTGTTACTAATGACCAAATTATATTAGTATGGAAATACGATAAAATCTTTTCGAAAATGCAAACTTCTCAAAAATGGAAAAGATTTATAATTACTAAATAGATAATTGAATTTCCAGTTAGGTTTTGACTCAATGGTGAATTTTTATTTTAGATTATGAAGTTGAAACGTTATGACTGTAGAATATAAATTGACCCGAAAGAAATTGGGGTCTGTTCCGAGCTATCGAACAGTTTCACATCTTTGATCAATTATAAAATGTATAATACTTACAATAACGAGATACATAATTAAATTTTTTAATTTAATTTGAATATAAATTATATCTCAAAAAAAAAATTATTAAAATATTTTTTTATGTGTTGCTGAACAAATTATTTAATAATTAACTTCCTGTTTAATTCAATGGAACGAAATTTCATGGTATTGAGGCTTCTTATGTCCTTTTTTTGTATAGTTTTTCGGTCCTAATTTGCTAATAGGGGTACGCAAGAATAACCCCACTCGATGCATTACTTATATCTAGACTTGTGACAATATGCTTTTAAAATCATAGATCTTCAGGATATCACAGACGAAATGAAATGGTATCGAATACTTTATACCGCTGGTGTAGAACCATTCAATACTCTTTAGTTCTATTCGTCTATAATATAAATTTTTCAGGATTTACATTTACAATTTAATCAAATCATTTAAATTTTATAATTTAGACGCATATTGTCACAACCCTAGAGATTATTAACATGTTCTGAGAAGTTAGGGATGGTATTTAACAATACAGTATAAGTTTTATTAATTGCTATATTGTGTACATCAAGTTTTAAAGTCCTTTTGATTTAGATAGACTTAAATATAATCTGTTCATCTAAATAACACTTTAGATGAAAATTTTATTAATTTTGAGAAAACACCACCTAGTGTCAAATAGATAAAGTTTTGCACGAGTCATGGACGCCATCTTGTTGTATTGCCACAAGCGTTGTGCAATAAACTTTTGCATATCTGCGAGTTGTATTATTAATTATAAGTCTAGAAATACTTTATTTGTTAGGTTATTGTATATAAATGACGAATTCAAATATTTATAGCTTATTTCCGAAGACAATCAGACATTCTATAAACGTTCATGAAGATTGTTCTAGAACGTTCTGGAAATAATGTAACTAACGCCATCTATGAGATGATCGCATAAACATATGTTAACTAATAAAAACTCTATTTTCTCTGCAAATACAGTGATTTGAGCCAAAAAAATATTTCATATTCGTTACTAATCAATGTTTATTTATCATATTATGTTAAAATATTTGATATGAAAATTAGACGCACCCATCCTTTAAAGGTCCTTTCCAGGTTCCAGGAAAAGATGAGTTAATTACATAATATTGTAGAACTAAAGGGCCGTACTACACACGTAGGTTTTTTTTCAGTCTTTCCACCAGACTTTTTGCTAAGCTCCTCCTACTTTTTACACGAGAATATAAGAAAAAACGGTACAATTATCATTTACGATATTCTCGTGGAAAAAGTCCCCCGCTTTAGTTACCAAACGGTAACTAAAGCGAATAAAAGTAACTAGAAATTTATAATTGTCACTCCTTGATTATATAAAGAAAATTTGTTTTAGAGTTACTAGAATACTACGTATATAAGCATATTAATAATAATATACAGTCTTTCATTGTTTGTGACTGTGATGAAAAAGTTTAAAGTCGTGCAGTTATTAAATGTTTTAAAATCCATCGTATACTCTCACTCAGTATAGGTGACTGGTGAGTAATTAATAGATACTTAGATTTCTATAATTATTGTGTTACATTTAACAAACCGCAGTTTTATGCTCTATGAAATATTTTTGGTAGTAAGGTACTAAGTTCCAAGTTATTGGTTGGTTCTATAATTTCGGACACGTCAGAAAAGAAAATATTATAATTATTTTTAACTTCTATTCTAATTGGTATAATGGATAGCAATTGAAATAAAAGTTAAATAATGATTATTATATAAAGATTTTCACGAGTTCGAAAATATGGAACCGTGCAATAACACGGAACTAACCCTAAAATGGGAGATGTTGAATTTCTGAACCAATTGCTTCTAATAACCTCATCTGGATTATAATTTTGATGTTTTTTAGTTACAGTGAAATAATCACAAAAAATTGTCTCCGTTTTATGTCTACGAACGGTTCTTATTTCGAAACATCGACTTGAAATAAGTACCATTATTACTAAAGTGAGTTGTACTTAAAGCAAGGCTTGCCTGTACATTCTTTTCCTTCCATGTGATAGTAAGTCGGAAGTTTTTTTTTTGAAGCATATAAAATTTAATGTTTGCTATCAAATTTCATGGGGTTTGCAGTAAAATGATAGAAATAATAATCTCAGTTGATAAAATAATTGCATGGAGGGAATTTTAAATCAGTAGGCAATTTTCCAAGATTCGGTCTTGGAATTATTTCTCGCTTTAGGGAAGCTTCAAGTTTCTTAACCAATCTGAAAATTTATAGTCGGTTGTTGTTAATATTATTCTAATTTTAAAGGTTTAACGTCTGCATCAACCATTTTGTTAACTATACCGTGGAGGTCAAAAGGAAATTAATTACAAGGGACTGGAAGAAGCAGTCAGAAAGGAAGTAGCTCCAAGAACAAAGTCACCTACCACCGACGGTGACAACGCTCATGGATGTAAAAAAGCTACTCCGTGAATGCAGTCACTTACCAAGGTATGTGACAAAAAGGAACACAAGCACCAGTAACTGCACTCACGGATGGAAGAGGAAAATGAAGAGGGGATAAATCTGATGATAAATGAAGTCTACCTAACACAAGAATCTAAGAGGAAAATGAAGAGGTGATAATAAATTAAGCCTACAAGTCTACCTAACACAAAATCTAAGACCTCGTAGTTGAAGAGCATAACCTTAGCGCTATCCTCTAAAACTGCAAGTAGCGTAAAAAAATATAAACATGATAAAAATGAGAAAAGCAAAGCATTGCATAAACTAAATTACAACATTTCGGAGAATGAGAAAATCTGGATGAGTTGGACATGAATTTTTATTCAATTTAAAAAAATTAATTATATTAGCAAACAATGTAATTTGAATAACATTATTAATACCAATCAATAAATAGCCAAATAACATAATAATTTGTATTAAAAATAATTCAACAATTAAAATTAACCAATGGTATACAAGCCAACTACAAAATTGGTAGAGAATTATACGAATGTCCAGCGATTAAATAGTGACTAAAACTAAACATACAGTCAATATATAGTCATCTTAGGCGCATTCTGTACTAGCAGTTTAAATGCCGCCTTTTCACCGCCCAGTTTGCGGTTGTTCAAATAATCACTTAAATGAATAGAAAGCAAATTCAGTCTACACTAGCGTTTCTACCGCCTTACATTCATTTAACCGTGATTAATTGAAGAGGAGTAAATTGGGCGGTGAAAACGCGACGTTTAATCTGATAGTTTAGAATGGGCTTTAGAGGTTAGTCACCTTTAGAGGTTAGAGTCACCTTTAGAGGTTAGAGTCAGCTTTAGAGGTTAGAGTCAGCTTTAGAGGTTAGAGTCAGCTTAGAGGTTAGAGTCAGCTTAGAGGTTAGAGTCAGCTTAGAGGTTAGAGTCAGCTTAGAGGTTAGAGTCAGCTTAGAGGTTAGAGTCAGCTTAGAGGTTAGAGTCAGCTTAGAGGTTAGAGTCAGCTTAGAGGTTAGAGTCAGCTTAGAGGTTAGAGTCAGCTTAGAGGTTAGAGTCAGCTTAGAGGTTAGAGTCAGCTTAGAGGTTAGAGTCAGCTTAGAGGTTAGAGTCAGCTTAGAGGTTAGAGTCAGCTTAGAGGTTAGAGTCAGCTTAGAGGTTAGAGTCAGCTTAGAGGTTAGAGTCACCTTTAGAGGTTAGAGTCAGCTTAGAGGTTAGAGTCAGCTTAGAGGTTAGAGTCACCTTAGAGGTTAGAGTCACCTTAGAGGTTAGAGTCACCTTAGAGGTTAGAGTCAGCTTAGAGGTTAGAGTCAGCTTAGAGGTTAGAGTCAGCTTAGAGGTTAGAGTCAGCTTAGAGGTTAGAGTCAGCTTAGAGGTTAGAGTCACCTTAGAGGTTAGAGTCACCTTAGAGGTTAGAGTCACCTTTAGAGGTTAGAGTCACCTTTAGAGGTTAGAGTCACCTTAGAGGTTAGAGTCACCTTAGAGGTTAGAGTCACCTTAGAGGTTAGAGTCACCTTAGAGGTTAGAGTCACCTTAGAGGTTAGAGTCACCTTAGAGGTTAGAGTCAGCTTAGAGGTTAGAGTCACCTTTAGAGGTTAGAGTCACCTTTAGAGGTTAGAGTCACCTTTAGAGGTTAGAGTCACCTTTAGAGGTTAGAGTCACCTTTAGAGGTTAGAGTCACCTTTAGAGGTTAGAGTCACCTTTAGAGGTTAGAGTCACCTTTAGAGGTTAGAGTCACCTTTAGAGGTTAGAGTCACCTTTAGAGGTTAGAGTCACCTTTAGAGGTTAGAGTCACCTTTAGAGGTTAGAGTCACCTTAGAGGTTAGAGTCACCTTTAGAGGTTAGAGTCACCTTTAGAGGTTAGAGTCACCTTTAGAGGTTAGAGTCACCTTTAGAGGTTAGTCACCTTAGAGGAAGAATGTAACAACAGTAGCAGCCACTAGGTACTAATTTCGGCACAGGTGATAGTAATATCAGAAGAACAATTAAGAAATTCCATTCATACCAATTATATAAAATACGTGAAAATCATACCAATTATAAATAGGAGTGATATTTAAAACCCGCCAAACACGAGCGTCAAAAAGACGCATGACAGAAAAAAAAACACTTGTTAAGAATATTTGAAGGTCGAACTTTAAATGACGCACGTGAAAAAGACGCTCGTGTGTGAAGGGCATGAATAAATGTCCTAGGGAAGGGTACAGGAGAAATTCTGTTCACACGCCCTAATGATGTTTCACAAACGCTTAGTGTGATTGCATAGCAAACTAATTAGTACTGGTATTCTACTTAAATTAGTCAATTAATTACTCGTTTGCATTATTTATGTCACAAGACATAGGTATAAAATGATACAAGAGCATCAATTCTTGTACAGTAAAACTAATCTGAAAGATAATACCAAGTTACAAGGAAAAACTAAGTACATCATGAATTTTGAAATAAAATTAAACAAATTTTAAACTAAAAGCTAGTGAATTAAAATAAATCCTATTTAATTGTGCACATAGAGAGGTATTTTCAGTAGAACCATGAATTGATAAAAGATATTATTTTAAGAAAGAATTGATTAAAAATTAAGCTAAGTAGGGTAAGTTCTGGATTATTGAACGGTTCAACATTTATGATCATAATAAAGGTTTAAAATAATTATTATATACTTTCTTTTATGATCGCAAACGTGATCTGTCCGATAACTCAGATCCTATCGCTATATAATAGAGAAACTAAAAGCAATTCACTAAGTCACTTGACCAAAAAGTAGTTAAATTAACAGTTTCTTCATTCACTCTTTCGTTCAGTTTTCTATTTAAAAATAGAGGATAAAATCAATACTGTACATTAAGACTATTCAACGGAAAGAGAGAACATGAAACACAGAAGAAATAATTTGATATACTAAATAAAGAACATTGCACTTGCAATAACCTTATAGACATGGCTATCTCAAACATGCTCAAATGTTCTAATACGTTTAAAAAGAGAGGAGTAGTAGCCAATCTACATTTATCACAAGGCTTCAAAATTCGATATTAAACTCATTTTAATTTGCATCAATGATACAGATCTACAGGTATCATAGATACGGATGAGTTAAATAATGTTTATTTTTTCAAAACTTTTGAACTGATCAGTAACTCGTAAGTTCTTCTACAACGTATACAGCACACAATTGTCAAGTTATTTATCATTGCGAGTATGATGTTCTTCAGGAGCATTGCAGTTTATGGCTGTGTTCCCTCTTCCTCATCCGTGTTGGAAGAGTGCCAAGTGAGTCTCTCCTCGTAAAACCTTATCACTACTTGCGGGCAGCGAGTGTTGGCTTGTCGCGCTGGAACCAAGTCGGCCTCATCCGTACCGCGCCTGTGACAACATTACGAGTTAGAAAGAATTTGGAAAGAAAACGAATAAAATGTTTCTCCTTCAAAAGAGCTAGATTTCAATTGCTCAAAGACTAATGCAAATTTTTCAAAATCATAAGTTTTCATTCTAAGAACCAAAATAATATAACACTAGATTTTCAGATTTAAAAAAATATTCTGTTTTTTACAATTTCTGAAGGTAAGAGAGCTAGCAATAGGTATTTTTTCTCACCACTTCATGAGGAACATCAGCTCTCCACTGGAGTCAGTAGCCCCAATGATTCTCTCTGCGTCCAATCCTCTGTCAAACCCACGGGGTCGGTTATCATCCTGAAATATAAAAATGGAATAACCAAAAACTTCTAAAAAAATTAGTTACACTTTGATGCTAGAAGTAGCTATCAGAAGAAATGTAGTTATACTTTGATACTAAATATTTCATATCTATTCTTTAATTTATAATAAAAAGAAAATTATTTATAAAGAGAAGAAAATATTAAATGAACCAACAGTGGGTAGAATTTAAACCTGAAAGTTAATATTTTTTGCTTCTGTTTTGTGTGGTGGTTTCATACAATTTAAACATGAATCTTGTACTATTTTTGTTTATATAGGTACCTAACTTTTAATTGTAGAATATATTTGTAGCTAAATAATTGTACAGTAACTGTGTGCTCTTCTTTTAGAAATTATTATTCCCTAATTTAGCGTTTGTGCAATCATAGATGAGGAAAATGAAGAGGTTATAGTAGTAGGGTAAATTATAAGAAGAACAATATTATAATTGTTATTTTATTTTTATTCGTATCCATGATACCTGCAGGTATCATGGATACGAAATCATATACCAAATAAAATAACAATATGTTTTTTTCTTATATGAACGAAGATGTGAAACTGACCGATAATTCGTAATTTAACCTAAAAGAAGCCTACATATACAAATATTCTGAGATCATTTAATAAATAAAAACAATTAGATTACAATTCTCCAAAACTGTACATAATATTGAAGAAATCTACAAACATGGTAATATGCAAACAATTTAGTTATAATTTTAGAAGGAGGTTTGATGTCTGATTGGGACATATCGATGACGTCAAAAGGAAATAAAAAAAAGGAAATTAAATACAAGGGACTGGAAGAAGCAGTCCGAGAGGAAAGTGGCTCCATGAACATAGGTAATCACCTACCAATTGAAATCAAAGCAAGTCATAATATAAAATACAATAAATACCCAAGAGTTACTTTTGAGGTAAAGTTCCTGTTGATAATTCCCTCACCTCTGCCCCTTTCTTAGGCTTTTTCTTCTGACTGCTATCATCAGTAGCAGTAAGAGCAGGTCTCTTCTTGACGCTCTCTGCCTTCTTCTTTGACTCTTCCTTCCTTCTCTGCTCCACTTTTCTCTTCTCTTCAAACTCTGCTATCAACTCTGGACAGTCCAGGTTTGCTTCTGGCTCCCATGTATTGTCCTCACTGGAGAGATTTATTGAGAAATCTATTTAAAACACTAGTGGTAGGTAGTAGAACTTCTAATCCTTTCGATAACAAAATAAACTAAAATCTGCAGAAAAGAGCCAATATAGGCTTGGCTTAGAATTGTTTAGTATGGCTCAAAATTGGCATACACGATGCCAGCCTCTGAAACATGTCCCATGTTCAGAATAATTCCTAAGAAGTTGATAACTCACTCTCCATATCCCTTCCACTTGAGGAAATATTCCACTCTTCCACTCCTCACTCTTCTGTCTATGATTTTCTCCACAGAAAACTCCTCCTCTTCCTCTTCATGTTCAGATCCAGAATTCTTCTCCTTTTCATCAGCCATTGCAAGAAGTGGGGAGTAACCTGCAGAAAAGAGCAACTGGTAATAGTGTGAACAGTTACATCGAACGAGAATGCCTAATATATAAAGAAAACACATGTGATGTCTCGAAATAAGTATGTCTCGAAATAAGTAAGTCTCGAAATAAGTAAGTCTCGAAATAAGTAAGTCTCGAAATAAGTAAGTCTCGAAATAAGTAAGTCTCGAAATAAGTAAGTCTCGAAATAAGTAAGTCTCGAAATAAGTAAGTCTCGAAATAAGTAAGTCTCGAAATAAGTAAGTCTCGAAATAAGTAAGTCTCGAAATAAGTAAGTCTCGAAATAAGTAAGTCTCGAAATAAGTAAGTCTCGAAATAAGTAAGTCTCGAAATATGTAAGTCTCGAAATATGTAAGTCTCGAAATATGTAAGTCTCGAAATATGTAAGTCTCGAAATAAGTACCGTACGTAGACATAGAAAACGGATGCAAGTTTTTGTGATTATTTCACGGTAACTAAAATAACATCAGAATTATAATCCAGATGAGGTTATTAGAAGCAATTGGTACTGCAATTCAACATATCCAATTTTAGGGTAAGTTCCGTGTTATTGCACGGTTCTATATTTTCGAACACGAAAAAATATCTGTATTATTATTATTATTTAACTTTTATTTCAATTATTCATGATACCAATTAGAATAGAAGTTAAATAACAATTATTATATTTTCATTTCTGATGTGTCCGAAAATGTAGAACCAATTAATAACTCGGATCGAACTTGGTAGATATGTACCCTACTTCCAAATATATTTCATAGAGCATAAAATTAATGTTGGTTCAATGTAACACAATAATTATTCGAATCTAAGTATAAGCCACTATAATAGGCTTATGTATTGTACTCTAACTCTAAAAAAACAAATTTAATATAGAAAAAGAGATGCATGATGAAGGAGTGACAATTATATATTTCTCTTGTTACTTTTCCTCACTTTAATTACCGTTTGGTAATTAAACTGAGTCGTAATGTAGTAATTAAAACGAGGTCTGCCTTTGAATACAATATACTATACATATGACATCACATTTGATACAATCTGTGCGATATAACTGTTGCAATAAAAATAATAATTAGGTAGTTAATATAATTACGATTGATATTAGCACATATATTTGTTGATTGTATAATTAATGTTGCATAATTGCTGAATATATAGTTAAGTATGAAATATATATGTAGTGGAATAGCTATGATCACTACAGTTTTTACTTGTTAGATTAATTATTACGTAGGTAATTCTTTTATTGTGAAATTCGGAATTAATTTCAAAAGAAGCAGCAAAATTAGAGGAACTATTTAAGCTACCTATAAATTTTGTTAACTATTGCATCATATTAGCTGCCTAATTAAGAACCATGGTACCTAACTATATAGAGAAATTTGAAAATATAGAACTCAATGATACTATAATGCAGAATCACGGTGTCTATTTGACTATTTCAGACGTTGGGTAGCGATTACGACTTACGAGCGAGCAGAAATTAGTATAAAATGGTTAAATATGATATCATTTGGACCAAATATATACCTAAATTACATAACTAGCGTTATTTCTCAATAAAATTATAATACATAATCAGACTAAAATTACTTAAGTCTCTCCTTAAAGTATTTTCTATGAAATACCTTATAAAGAAAACTAATTTAATTTGTAAAATGTTTGTCTATTTATCATACGTTTTGCAATGATTACGGGACGAAACGAGTGTAAAATGGTTAAATATGATATCATTTAGACCATATATCGACTATTTGTATAATTAAATTACATAAATAGGAATATTTCTCAATAAAACCCAGTCTGCAGAATGTGTCTCTTCCCTGGAAAGATTTTAATTTGAGAGACAGTTCTCTCTCTGACTCTCGGTAGCAGATTTAGAATCTCCCGCAGCTAAATTAATGGTAACATAGGAATTAATTCAAATCTCCCGCAGCTAAATTAATGGTAACATAGGAATTAATTCAAGATCTCCCGCAGAGATCTCCAATTTCGAGTCTTGGAAAAATGTTCCATATTCTGCAGACTGGAATAAAACAACTCCGTTCCGGTAATTCATGCTCCGCTCCGGTAATTCATGCTCCGCTCCGGTAATTCATGCTCCGCTCCGATAATTCATGTCCCGTTCCGATAATTCATGTCCCGTTCCGATAATTCATGTCCTGTTCCGATAATTGTATGGACCCGTCATAGGCTATGTTTCAAAGTGTGGCAGGAAAGTTGCCATTTTGGTGAGAAAAAATTAAGATACTTTGAAGAAGAAATAGGACATCCTAGTGAAGATCCAAGTAAAATAGTATGTCTCATAAACTCACCATTTGTCTCTCCAAAATTCAACAAATTCTCTCCAAAATGATCAAATTTTCATAAATTCCCTCCAAAATAACATTGTAGCATAGGAGAAAAATAGATGAAACTCGCCATTCGCATTTGAAGGGCTCAAAATAACTGTCACAAACTCGCCATTAAAATGGCGAGTTTGGACATGCTTTATTACTTGGGTGAAGATTTTACACTTGAAAACATCCTTATGCATAATGTCTGATGCATGTGTATCACTTGAGAGTTGAGACTATCTATGAGTGATTTACTTGTTTTTTACAGGTTTCTAAACTCCTAAAAAGTTGCTAGTATACTGGCAACGGTCAACCCAAGTAATAAAGCATGTCCAAACTCGCCATTTTAATGGCGAGTTTGTGACAGTTATTTTGAGCCCTTCAAATGCAAATGGCAAGTTTTATCTATTTTTCTCCTATGCTACAATGTTATTTTGGAGAGAATTTATGAAAATTTGATCATTTTGGAGAGAATTTGTTGAATTTTGGAGAGAGCTGGAGAGACAATTGACAAATGGCGAGTTTATGAGACATACTATTTTACTTGGCTGGCAACTTTGTCCATACTTTGAAACATAACATGGGTCATAGGAGACAGTTAGATATTTCTCTACAATCCAATTGCAATTTAACACGTTGACTACATATAGGTATTAGCCATTAGGTACACAGTACGGTCAGTACCACTGTACCTTTATCTTTATGTATAGTATAATTTTATTATCACTCAAAGATAGTCTGCAGTGATACACATACATCAGACATGGAGCTTAAAGATGTTTTAAAGTGTAAAATCTTCACTAGGAATTCAAATTTCACGATAAAAGTGTCTGAAATGTGGCGACTTGGAATCATTTTCTCACGAAACTGGCGACTTTCCTGCCACACTTTGAAACATGGATTAAGAACTTACCTACCCTAATTTATATTACTAACATCTAGAAAAAACTTTATGAACACTCAATGTAAGCCTTAGATTATATTAAGTTATATTTAACTAAATTAGGTATAATAATTATATTCGTAGTTAGCTGGTGCAGTGGTGTATGTAAAAACTACATACGTATTCTAGTGTGCAGATCACCCACTGTCATCACAACTTTGGAAATTATCTTACTAGTTTATCTGTGCCTTTTGTTAGATTATAACTTTACCCACCTTTAAAATAATTGGTTAATGATAGGTAGAGGTTCACGGGCCGACCTGCGTCGAAATATTTTAGGAGCCTTCCTCTCTCAAAGTTCGAGCGTCGATTTTGTACTACTCGCGGTCACATCAAACTCTATTCAAAAATATTAAAGGTCCTCTCCTGGCAAAAACATACTTTCGCTAAGAAGTGTATAAATCGGAAATAAATTATTAATGATAAAATATCAACTATAAAGTGAAGCTATTTGAAAATATGATAATTTAATAAGTGATGAAGCAACGGGGCAATTACGGTGGAATAGATTATAAGAACTACTAAATTCTTCATTCATACTTGTATTTATTGTCCAAACGTGTTTCATTTATTTAACGCTTAATATTTTTTAAGCGTTACTTTAATGTTTTAGTGTCAAAAACACAAAAAATTCCATAACTTTGTTGAGAAATAGCATTAACGAGTTATTTTTAGGTATTTTTTACTGTTAATTTATTTACAGCTACGTGGATTAGGGTGACGTACCCAGGTAGCAAGGAATTATTGCCGCAATATTGACGCAACAATTGATGCTACCTGGGTAGGAGTGTGTTGGATACGATCTATTAGGCGTTTCGATGTTTCTATTCCATTTTGAATTTTCTAGAATAATCAAGTCCTAGAATACCTACATTGTAAAATGTATATTTGTTATTTATTCTGCTTTTGATGAAATATGAAATCTTATTCCTCAGATAGTACTAATTGCTCAATGCTCATACCCATCAACAAATTTGAATAATAGAAGTTTGTAAAAATATAGTCACAATAACTTTGTTTCACTTTTGAAATACTACTTTCTGCCACGTCATCAAACCCTCTTTTATAGGTCCTCTCTAGGATAAGGGAAAAATTGAGTTTCTTCCATAACATTATAGGATTAGGGCTAATGATCATTATTATCTGCAAACAGCATGAAATTCAGTTCAGTATATAGCTATTTATTTATATGCTTGTAAAGTTTTAATACTCAGTGAGAAACAATTGTACGAATCTGACGCTGAAGAAAAAGATTGTACACTCTTTGTTTTGATTACAAATTTGAATTTTGTAAACAAACAATAGGTATACATGTTCAACCTTCGTTTAAGATGCAAATTATAACATTTAATTTTCAAAGCTTTATTTTTCTATACAAACGTTACTTTTGACATTGAGTGTCTTATTCTAAAATAAATTGGACATACATTTCGTGTTTATATTCTAAATACAAACATGACACTATATAAATAACTTGAGTATTTGCGTAACAGAACCATTAGCTTTATTTACCATGTTTCAGAGTATGGAAAAAGTACCTAGGTAACTACCATGTTTCAGATTGCGGTTAAGTACCTATAGCTACCATTTATAAAAGCATGGATTGGTAATAATTTATAACAAAATCATATATCTATTCATACAATTTTTTTTACTAAGTATTAGTAGACATAGAGTACTAGATTTCATAGCGTAGAACTAAGTTCAACTAACTCAAAGGTGCGCAATGACAGTAGGTAAGTCGTAGTAGGGTAAGTTCCGAGTAATCGGACAATTCGACATTCACGAAAAGAATATAATGAATATTTTCAACTTTTATTTTAATATTTATTAGGTATATAATTTTATCATATGCAGTCGAAATTGTTGAACCCTCTTATAACTCGAAACTTACTGAACACTAGGTAATAGGTAGTGCGTAGTAATCCTATCCAAATACTGGAAGGTCTAACAAGTATACTTAGGAGGTATTTTAGAAATTCTTTTCAAACCACAATATTATAAAGTTGGTGGGAAAAGAGAAGAAATATATTTGTATGAGAGGAAATACTTGAGGAGTCGTAACTTTTAGATAAAAAATATTGTAGGGTTTTTTATCGTTTGGTAGAAAAGATTTTGTAGGGTTTTTTCTCGTTAGGTAGAAGTAAATAATAGAAAAAAGAGTAGACCAAAGTCTAACTAAAGTGACCTGAAATGTACCATTTCGGTTTCAAAAGTTAATGAGAAAATGGATATCTATCTATATTTCCTATTAATTCCGATGAAAGTAAATTGCATACATGTTCATAAATGATTATGAACAGTTTCTGGTTTTAGTAATGCATAGAACTTATGGCATTTAAACTAAGTAAAAATAATATGTATTGGTTCCTGCTTTGAAGACAAGTCTCTTACAGCAATAATGAATAAATATACATAACACAACAATTGAATCTAAGAGTAAATTTAAAAATTTCCTTTTTATTGGAGAGTTCTCTACCACACTCTAAAACATGGCCGAGAAGGTAACTAGATTTGTGCAGAACGACGTGTATATGTTTGGAACATCACTTTTCTTACACCAAACACAACTTGGATGCACTCCGTAACATTGGGGGACAATAATATGTAATGGGCATGAAGCAGATCTAGAAATGAACGCCACAATCATTGTCTAGAGAAGTACTTGAATCAAAAAGAAACAAACGTCGCAATCATTGTCCAGTGAAGTACTTGCATCAAACAGAAATCAACGCTACAATCATTGTCAAGTGAAGTACTTGCATCAAAAAGAAATGAACGACACAACCATTGTTCAGTGAAGTACTTGCATCAAAAAGAAACAAACGCCGCAACCATTGTCCAGTGAAGTTCTTGCATCAAACAGAAATGAACGCCGCAACCATTGTCCAGAAAAGTATTTGAATCAAACAAAAATGAACGTCACAATGAAATTTTTGAGCATTCTTCACTAAATAAAACTTTATGACAATTGTGAGGTAGATAATGATGCAGTTTAATATCATAGTTTCATTTCAATGATTTGCTTCACGCTATTTAATATGATATGATCACACTAGCCAGCAACTACTTAATTGTAGAATATTATCATATAAAAAGAACTATCCCAAAAATAATCGCCTACTTAATACACTCTATATTATGCTTACAAAATGAAAAACTTGGCACATATCTTTTGACTGAAATATTAGGGAGGCGTGTGACTAATTGTATACAACTGAGTTCACTGGATTGCATCATATATGATTGAGACAAAGGTATTATAAACTTATACTACAATAACATTCACCTTTCTCGGAAAATTTGGTTTCAAAAAATCATCGTGCTGCAACCTCTCCTTCAATATGGATACACAATTCACTGGAATAATATTGTTATCAATAAACTAGTTTAAAAAAATCTTTATCATGTTTTAATTAACAGTCAATGTTGCTGTTCCATAGCAACGGTTAGCAGCAGCTTTGAAAGGGGGTGACACAGTACGATGCATTTTTGAAATCAAAATTTCAGATAGAGATGCATCTTATTGTATTGGTTGAAGCAGTTAATAATTTTAAATGTTCAAATAGTTCTGTTTCATACTTAGCTATGATAATTCGACTATTACCTATTCATTATTAGAATTATTGTAATGAATCATTCACCTGGTGCCCCCCTATTTCACATTTCGTAATTCAGCTAACTAAATGATATCACCAAATCATGGACGACATTCAAACAACAGACAACAACAAGAATAACAATAATAACAGTTAGGCTACATTATTTTCATTATGACTACATATACATACCCTCAAAGAAAGTACATTTGCTATGCATTTTCACAATGTACACTCCTATACACTAGTACAAAATATCTGTAGCTCATACCTCATCATTACCTCTTTAAATGCAACCTATTATTGAGCCTATAAACCCTCATTTGATAAATAATATGGAACTTTCCATTTCCAAAATACACTAGCATTACCCTAATTTTAATAACCATGGTAGAAATGAAACCTTATCACAAAAACTGAATTCATATTTTGAGCTTGGTGAAGAAGAAGGATGCATTTGAAAGTCAGAAGTGTAGCTACCTAATGCCGTAACATTTCTAATAAATATCTTCCAATCAATTGCTCTATAACATCTGTCTCTAGTAAGCTACATAGTCAAGCATATTTAACATATCACATTTAGTTCTAGCTCTAAGAGTATCGATCTAAGCGGTTCCACACTTAATTCAATGTGCCTAGCAAACACTACGTCGATGATGACCTCACTACTGGTACGCATGCGCACTTCAGTCGTGATTATCAGAAAATATACTGTAAAGCTCTGCTCTTAAATTATTTCTCTCTTTGAATTGTATTAAAAATGTCTATAAATTGAAACCTTGATGATTTACACTTTGAACTATATTTTGATTTATAAACCCAGTAAACTGATATAAAATTTTGATCTCTTTCTACGTTACAAACAATACTTGCAGATCATTTCACGATATAAATAAATGATACAATTGCAAAAAATCTCAAATTGGTTAATAAAGCCTTAGGTTTTACAATTTCACATCAATAAAGCTATCACTAACATTTCTAGAAACCTACATGTTAGTTTAAAATAAATGCTCGCTGTGACCAATGTTTGACACTCTAGGTTATGATAATAGCAAAATATTGAGCAAATAATTAACATGAGCCAACCGCCATGCAGCAACTGAACATTGATCCAACAATGCAGCCAAGAAATTCACAACTTAATGATTCAGTATAGGTTTTAGAATAAAATTCTGGAGATGATGAAGATGATTCTGGATAGATTAGAAAAGTCACTCCAGTTCACATAAATCTTCTATTTTCAATCTATTTTGTGTCCTCAATTTTACAAGCAGTTATCGCTCCCTATATATTGAATGTAGATTTGTGAAGTCATAATATAAACCAGCTACTGAAAATAAGGCATCTATTAGCCTATCTCTAATTCAAAGTCACAATTTAAATGAACTGGAAGTTAAATCTTAAAAGATCTTAAAAGTAAACATGAAATCTGAGTTTGGTTCAGTGTTGGATCGACGTTCATTTACTGCATGGACACCGGAAAACTTCTTATATTCTTTGTATTTACAACACGTAACATCTTCATCAATTACAATAAATATCTTATACATTCACTAACGAAAAACAAACAAATTGAAATATCACGGAATAGTGATTATGCTTCAATAGATATCTATGGAATAGTAACAAATAGATTCTCAATATTATTTGATACTATAACACACACACAAGAAAATCTTTGAATTAACTAAAATACGATAATTAACATTAATTATAAAATTTCTAAAAAATTATAAGACATGTCAGAAACTTTTTCTGAGTTCTTCATCCGGTCACCACAAGTCTGATGGTACAGAAAATGAAATTGAAATATGGACAAATCACCGTTCTCCTATTTACATCTTCTAGGTTTCATTGGAAAATGTCTAAGATTATGAGGTACATCCTCATTTAGATTAATATCATCATCATCAAAACTTCTTCGTCGCTTGTAAAAATCTTCTCTAGAAGACAATGGCACGTTAAAAGACTGATATAAACCACTTTTTGTACTCCTAGCTGTAGGATGCTTCAAAGTCTGACTACCTTGTGGATACTTCATGATTAACGGTTGGCTATGAACGTTAGAGGCGAGCCTATGGTCAACCATAGGATTTCTAGTTAAGCTATCAAATCCTATTCTACCACTTCTAGTACTACTACTAGGTGCAGCGTTAGGAAACAAGGGAGGATCTCTTCTTCGAAGACTATCTAGGACAGTTGTAGAGGACCGCATGCCGATATTGGAGGGGAAAAAAGGATCGCCCGCATGAGCAGGAGGAGGTCTCTTATGTCGAAATTCAACCATGTAACTCGCACTGTTAGAGCCTTCATCTATTGGAATTTTCTCTGCTGCAGCTTTAGAGCCAAAGAGAGAAAGTAAACTTTTGGAAGAGCTTAGAATATGAGCGTGACTACTCGAGGATTTACTTGCTACTACAGATGCACGATTGCCTCCTCTAGATCTTTTTAGAGAACTGGACGGGTGTTTGTCTGACGGTACGTCCACCATGCTATCAGGGCTCTCGAGTCCCAATCGCTGGGTGGAGACAGACGAAGAGGTGTAAGGCTGGTGGGTGAGCTCCACTGACGATGGTACGGAAATTAACTTCTCACTCGAGTTACAAATGGTGTGAGAATCTACTGAACCTAGCAACAGGTTCTGGTCATCTGAGAAGAACACACTGCTAGTGGTAGACCGAGCGCTACCTGTTGACTGAAACTGTTGCTGTTGCATCTGTTGCTGCTTCAATTGATGCTCTTTGAACTGTTTGGATATCTGTTGTAGTTTGATAGCTTTGTCCTCATCATCATCTTCCTCTAACATATGATGGTGTCGGTGATGTTGAAGAGGTCTGTGAAACTGATGTGGCGACACTATCGGTGTGTTGCTGTCAATGGAAAAAGTCAATATGATCAAATGAAATTTAGAAAACTTTTTAACAACACCACAGCACACATGCAATAAAACAAATAATACTAAAAATCAACATAAAATATTTATCAATAAGCAGTTAATATAATCTCAAGCATCACACCTAACATCAATTTAAAATTCAAACAAGAATATAGCTACCTTTTATAGAACATTGAAGCAGGCTACCTAGTTTACTTACTTGATGTTCGAAAAGGTAGATACGGTAGTGGCCTTTAGACAGCACTGAAACAAACCAGCCGTGCACGAACTTTCGGAAATTTCCTGGGAACTGACACTAGCTCTGGCACTTCTACGCCTAATTAGAAGTTTGGTGCTGTAGGATTGATTGGCAACAGTTAACATGGATGATTTAGCGCTTGGAAGCTGTCTTACACCTTCACACAAAATCTGTGGACCTATTGAACAGAATCTGATGGAGCGTAACACGTCATGTTTGATAGATTTGAATCTCCATTTTCTTTAAATCAAATCAGTAGTTGACAAAATAGGCTTCAACCACTAACGCTTGATTTAAAAAAAAACAGTATAGATATCAAATAGACGGTATAACGCTTCACAACATTCCGTGAAATGAGTCTACTCCTTCAATGTCCATATACATCAGACTATAATGGCAATAAGGTTTAAAAACCATGATTGTTTGGTGTAAGGTAGCTTCATGGATACATAGAAGCCAACACATCAAATATACATTCATTTCACTGATAGAGGAGCGTCCAAACCTTCTTTTCTAATGAATTTTTGCTCTACAGTTTCTCATCTTTGAAAAGATTCATTCTCAACGGGAATTCAATATATGGAGAGGTTCATTGGCTGGAGGTATTTTTGGTTTCAAGCTTTCGAATAGAAAGATTCAAACCAAAAATACTTTCAACGTTGAGTTTGAACAACCTCTTCATATATAGTTTCTCGTCTGTGACGAAAATCCCCTTAAAACAATCTATCACCATTTGCGATAGTTTAGCCTTTTTGAGACAAGTGTGGAAGCTGATCTAAACAGCAAGTCATCGCATGAGACGATGCAAGAAATCTCTAATGCAATTTCTAAATAGTTAGTCAAATATATTATCAGCCATGTAACGAACTAAAATGTCTTTTTCTATTTTCAATTCTGATTTATTGATGTAGAATGTAACGAAAGAATATCAGCAGTATCATTTGGTATGAACAGCATTTTGGAAGGTACGAAAAATTTATCTTCCATGACCAAAGGGCCGTCCACACGTAGGGTTTTTAAGCCTTTCCACCAGACCTTTTGCTAAGCTCCGCCTTTTTTTTCCCACGAGAATATAAGAAAAAACTATACAGCTAAATATTATTTATTTCAATTGGTATCCATGATATCTGCAGGTATCATAAATACCAACTAAAATAAATAATAATTAAATAGTTTTTTCTTATATTCTCGTGGAAAAAGTAGGCGGAGCTAAGCAAAAAGTCTGGTGGAAAGACTTAAAAAACTGTACGTGTGTACGGCCCTTAAGTTAGCACCCACTTTCAGACTACAGAGAGCCTGATTAGATGTCAGAGTAGCGTTAATTTATATTCCAATGCTGATGGACCAATGACACTGTTGACACGCTTAACAAAAGGCATGGCCACACCGAAAACATTCATGCAAACAGATATATAGTCAGCTAGAGATGCCCTAATCTCAAGAATGGTGGCAACTGTCGCCTCTGACGTCACTGCAACCACGATGTCAAACATATGGACAGAGTGTGGCTAAAGTGACGTCACAGGTCTGATGTCAACACTATTAGTTTTCTAAGCATGGAAAGAATAAGACTAATGCAAAATTTTAAAGTAATGACAACCAAGTAAGTGTTATTAATTTACTCTGAGTTTTATACTTTTTAATGGAGTCAAATCGAAAATAAAACTAGTAAAAGAACCACTTAATTTTCAACTAACTGTTAGTAATAGCAAAAAAATACAGAAGATTCCTACACACTGTATCTGTGGTATCACAGATACAGTGAATGCAATAAATACAAAATTTATTTTCTGTTAAAAACCTAATTTAATTAAATGACACCATACTGCAAGTGTGAATCCTAGCTACCAATAGTGAGAACATAGTAGTGACAATCTGAGGACGTGACGTCATCAGGGCAACACTTTACCATCCTTTTTAGGGTGATTAAATTGAGTAAAGATATTCGAACTCATTAGTTACTGTTATATCAACTCATTAATAGATCTAATCTGTTATAGGATTTAACCCTTCAAAATGTTGTCTGTTATAGGATTTAACCCTTCAAAATGTTGTCTGTTATAGGATTTTACCTTTCAAAATGTTGTCTGTTATAGGATTTTACCTTTTAAAATGTTGTCTGTTATAGGATTTAACCCTTTAAAATGTTGTCTGTTATAGGATTTAACCCTTCAAAATGTTGTCTGTTATAGGATTTTACCTTTTAAAATGTTGTCTGTTATAGGATCAAACCTTTTAGAATGTTGTCTTTTATAGGATTTAACCGTTTAGAATGTTGTCTGTTATAGGATTTAATCTTTTAAAATGTTGTCTGTTATAGGATTTAACCTTTTAAAATGTTGTCTGTTATAGGATTTAACATTTTAAAATGTTGTCTGTTATAGGATTTAACCCTTCAAAATGTTGTCTGTTATAGGATTTTACCTTTTAAAATGTTGTCTGTTATAGGATTTAACCCTTTAAAATGTTGTCTGTTATAGGATTTAACCCTTCAAAATGTTGTCTGTTATAGGATTTTACCTTTTAAAATGTTGTCTGTTATAGGATCAAACCTTTTAGAATGTTGTCTTTTATAGGATTTAACCGTTTAGAATGTTGTCTGTTATAGGATTTAATCTTTTAAAATGTTGTCTGTTATAGGATTTAACCTTTTAAAATGTTGTCTGTTATAGGATTTAACATTTTAAAATGTTGTCTGTTATAGGATTTAACCTTTTGAAATGTTGTCTGTTATAGGATTTAACCTTTTAAAATGTTGTCTGTTATAGGATTTAACCTTTTGAAATGTTGTCTGTTATAGGATTTAACCCTTCAAAATGTTGTCTGTTATAGGATTTTATCTTTTAAAATGTTGTCTGTTATAGGATCAAACCTTTTAGAATGTTGTCTGTTATAGGATCAAACCGTTTAGAATGTTGTCTGTTATAGGATTTAACCTTTTAAAATGTTGTCTGTTATAGGATTTAACATTTTAAAATGTTGTCTGTTATAGGATTTAACCTTTTAAAATATTTTCTGTTCTAGGATTTTACCTTTTAAAATGTTGTCTGTTATAGGATCAAACCTTTTAGAATGTTGTCTGTTATAGGATCAAACCGTTTAGAATGTTGTCTGTTATAGGATATAACCTTTTTAAATGTTGTCTGTTATAGGATTTAACCTTTTAAATTGTTGTCTGTTATAAGATTTAACCTTCTGAAATGTTGTCTGTTATAGGATTTAACCTTTTAAAATGTTGTCTGTTATAGGATTTAACATTTTAAAATGTTGTCTGTTATAGGATTTAACCTTTTAAAATGTTGTCTGTTATAGGATTTAACCTTTTAAAATGTTGTCTGTTATAGGATTTAACTTTTTGAAATGTTGTCTGTTATAGGATTTAACCTTTTAAAAATGTGGTCTGCAATAGGGTCAAACCCTTCAAAATGTTGTCTGTTATAGGATCAAACCATTTTAAATGTTGTCTCTTATAGGGCCATACCCTTTAAAATGTCTGTTATAGGATCAAACCCTATAAAATGTGTTGGTTGCCCTGATGACGTCACGATTCACTACTGTCGCAGTACCAACCTTAGGCTGGACCCCACGGTCCTCAGTGTGGGGGATATGGGGAACCATTTTGACTGCAGCTGCTTCTCCAGCTGTTGAATCCTGAAGTTTGCTGTGTCCAATTCGTACTTGAATTTCAGTCGGTGGTTGTCACACACCGGGTCCATGCATCTGAACAACGGGAGAGAAAATAAAATGCATGCAATCCACTTTTAACCATAGTTGAGAAATAATTATTATTTTTTTAATAATAGAAACCCGTGTCCTTTACAACTTCACTATTCATTCAAGTTTAAAAAAATATCAATTAGAAAATTCTAAAAAAACTGTTATCTAAATAAATTATGTAGCTAACAACAAAGAAAAAAAACTAAAAGAAAAAACTGGAAGCTATTTTTCAAATTTAAGTTCAAGGAGAAAAGCTCCACGGTCAACTCACCGGTGTCTGCGTAGTCTATCCTGTGCTTCATAAACAGCGCCTCGAAAAGTTAGCGATTTACCCATACTCTGAGAGGAAAATGAAGAGCTAATTGTTAGTCACAATATCTAGACCATTAGAATTCAATTGAATAAAATGATTGAAATTTCTCTAATCTGCCCAGACAATAAAAAGACATAGCTATGCTCTTACATTAAAACTAAAATAAAGTAAATAAAGTACAGATGAAGTTACAGGTGAAATGATACACAACAACAATCATACCCTGGGTACAGAGCTGATGAAGTTACAGGTGAAATGATACACAACAACAATCATACCCTGGGTATAGAGCTGATGAAGTTACAGGTGAAATGATATACAACAACAATCATACCCTGGGTACAGAGCTGATGAAGTTACAGGTGAAATGATACACAACAACAATCATACCCTGGGTATAGAGCTGATGAAGTTACAGGTGAAATGATACACAACAACAATCATACCCTGGGTATAGAGCTGATGAAGTTAGAGGTGAAATGATACACAACAACAATCATACCCTGGGTATAGAGCTGATGAAGTTACAGGTGAAATGATACACAACAACAATCATACCCTGGGTATAGAGCTGATGAAGTTATAGGTGAAATGATACACAACAACAATCATACCCTGGGTATAGAGCTGATGAAGTTACAGGTGAAATGATACACAACAACAATCATACCCAAGGTATAATTGAATCATAGATCTTAAGAATATCATAGACGAAATGAAATGGTATCGAATGCTATATATACCGCTGGTGTAGAACCATTCAATACTCTTTAATTCTCTCCATCTATAATATTTCCAGGATCTATGATTTTCACAATCCTATTCATTGCACATCAATTAAAAGACTCTAATTATTGCTAGTGTTCCTCACCAAGCTAACTAGTTATTGCTAGTGTTCCTCACCAAGCTAACTAGTTATTGCTAGTGTTCCTCACCAAGCTAACTAGTTTTTGCTAGTGTTCCTCACCAAGCTTACTAGTTATTGCTAGTGTTCCTCACCAAGCTAACTAGTTATTGCTAGTGTTCTTCACCAAGCTAACTAATTATTGCTAGTTCTCACCAAGCTAACTAGTTATTGCTAGTTCTTCACCAAGCTAACTAGTTATTGCTAGTTCCTCACCAAGCTAACTAATTATTGCTAGTTCTCACCAAGCTAACTAATAATTATTACTAGTTCTCACCAAGCTAACTAATAATTATTACTAGTTCTCACCAAGCTAACTAATTATTGCTAGTTCTCACCAAGCTAACTAATTATTGCTAGTTCCTCACCAAGCTAACTAATTATTGCTAGTTCTCACCAAGCTAACTAATTATTGCTAGTTCCTTACCAAGCTAACTAGCGCACAGCATCCACCGCTATCTTTCTTCGCAAGCATTTTCCGTATGTACTTGAAGTAGATATGTTCTATGAAGAGAAGAACGAAGGCAAGCACGATACCTGTGGAAAAAAACACGTTAGACCAGTGCATCATATAAATGAATTAGGTAACTATTTAAATATTTAAAAATGAGTTAAGAAAATTTTGAATTAAGAGAAAATATTGGGTAAGGTATCGTCGAGGAAAAGTGTACCCGTGATGATTCTTTGACTGTTTGCTAGTTTCACTGCCACCTTCTCACCAATAATTAAAAGGAGGTAGGCAGACAGGAACTGTTCTATTGCCAAAGGTTCCGATGCTCTCCTCTCCTGCTTCTTAGGTTTGCAGGTTCCTGTCAACCAGAACCTTTGGAGCCTTTCGATGTCACCTGTCAAGTGAGAGGTATAGGGTAAGTTCCGAGTTATCGGTCAGTTTCACATCTTCGGTAATATAAGGAAAAACGATATAATAATTAAAAAATATATTAAATATTATTGCATTATTATAATAATGATCAGTTCCGAGTTATCGGTCAGTTTCATCATGCATAGAAGAAAAAATTTAAATTAATTAAAATAACGAGTTAAAATCTCAATATTTTTCTTATTTGATCGAAATCGTGGAATCTTCCGATAACTCGTAATTTACCCCCATCTTATCAAAAGGGTCTAAGCCATAAAACTTAAAAAGAAGTTCTTCATAAAAAGTTATCCTTATCTAAGTAAAATAAACTCTGATCTTTTCACTGTTACATCAGTACTGAAAGCAAAGAAAGGTGAAGGTACCTTAATCATCAGTTACATTTCAGTAAACCTCAAAAAATCAATCTACAATCTATTGATTCTTCTGACTAATTCCAAACACAGTTTAATTCCTCACCATTCTCTTTGTAAAACATGAGCTGTTTGTCAAACGCTGCCACGTGTTTGCTGCCCCGTGGAAAGGCAAGACCATATCCCGTCATGGCGTACCAGGTCCCGACCGTAAGAATTTGGCAGTCCTCGTCCTGGCCCACCCAGTAGTCGAGAACTGTCGCATCGTAAATGAACGCGTCCAACTCTCTGAAAAGAAATGTACTGAATAAGATGATAGATAGATAAATGCAGACTATAATATAACCGTCCGCAATCTGGGAAGGTGATAAGGGTAATTAAGTACCGAGTTATCGAACATGTAAAGGGCCGTACACACGTAAGGTTTTTTAAGTCTCTCCACCAAACTTTTTGCTAAGCTCCTCCTACTTTTTCCACGAGAATATAAGAAAAAACGAAATAATTATTATTTATTTTAGTTGGTATCCATGATACCTGCAGGTATCATGGATACCAACTAAAATAAACCTGCATAGAAGTAGGTGTCTCTGTACGAATAACATAGAAGTAGGTATCTCCGTACGAATAACATACATAGAAGTAGGTTTTTTTCCGTACGAATAACATAGAAGTAGGTATCTCCGTACGAATAACATAGAAGTAGGTATCTCCTTACGAATAACATAGAAGTAGGTATCTCCGTACGAATAACATAGAAGTAGGTTTTTTTCCGTACGAATAACATAGAAGTAGGTATCTCCGTACGAATAACATAGAAGTAGGTTTCTCCGTACGAATAACATAGAAGTAGGTTTTTTCCGTACGAATAACATAGAAGTAGGTATCTCCGTACGAATAACATAGAAGTAGGTTTTTTCCGTACGAATAACATAGAAGTAGGTTTTTTCCGTACGAATAACATAGAAGTAGGTATCTCCGTACGAATAACATAGAAGTAGGAATCTCCGTACGAATAACATAGAAGTAAGTATCTCCGTACGAATAACATAGAAGTTTCTATTCTATTGATTAGTGTTATATTCTGAAATTCAAAATCATGTTAACGACGAATAATGTTCAAATGTCAGATAGCACACTAATGAATTTGCCGTTAAATTAAGATAAATAAGATCTACCAACAATTCTTTCTGAAAAGTCAGACCGATCTCCCAAAATACAGCCTTGCCGTGGCAAAAATGGTCACTAATTATTGTTGTGTGACAAACTCGGTCTATCTGCTCAAAATGTATAGAATAAAAATAAAAAACAAATGTTAAAAAATAAAAACAGTTTACCGTGAATTTGAAAATCAATTCCAATTTTAAAATATATTTTGTAAGTTTGTGTTATGATGCAAGTAGAATTAACTATTGAATGAAATGGGAAAAATAAATATACCATCTAGAATATTTTTAGGGGTAACATTTCTATTTTGGAAAAGAAAGTAACATAAAATACGATAAAAAGTAGCACAAACAAATTGTTATAAGCTATCACACCATCCACTTTTTATTTAAAATGATTATACTATATTTTCTTTCAAAATAATCACTAGTAGATTACAATTTGTAGTTAAAGCCTAAAGGTTCCCTCCAAGTAAATTTTATTATTTTACTCAACGAGGCTAATGTATCTTATAATTTTTCTGCAAACCACATACAGTTTAATAGGATATTTTTTCTATTTTATACATTTCAAAATATGTTTATAATCAAAAACTCTACAATACCCGTTTTATTTCTAATTTTCTAATTATCAGTCTGAAGAAAAAGAATGTACACCATTTGTTTTGAATGTCAACTAGGTAGGTATGATAAATTCATTATTAAATATTTCTGTAAAGGTATAAAATTAGAGAACCTTATTATATATACGTTTTTATACTTCAGTAAACAATTTTAATTTTAAACAAAGGCAGAACATTCATTGTTTGTCTATTAAATTCAAATTGTAAATAAAAACAAAGAGTGTACAATCTTTTTCTTCAGCGTCAGATTAGTGTTTCGTACAAGAGTTACACACAGAGTATTAGAAACTTTAAAAACACATATAAAGATATAAAGTGAACTGAATTTTATGCAGTTTGTAGATTAATTATCCTAGAATCGTCTAGTCCTTAGTTCTACAATATTATGTAATAAATTCAATTTTTTCTCGGTGCCTGGAGAGAACCATTAATTTAGTATTTATTTCTGTCTGACTGTATTTTCGAATATATTGAGAAAAATATATGATTACTATATAACAGCATATTATTAATAGATTATAAATTAAATTTAGGTTGAATTTTAAATCATTTTAAATAAGATCTACCGACAATTCTGTCTGAAAAGTCACACTGATCCTTTAAAATGAAGCCTCGCGGAGGCGGAGTTCATAAACTCAGAATACCGTGTCGTAAACACGGTTCAATAACTTAAAGGTCCCCTCCAAGCAAATATTTTTATTGCTTTATTCAACGAGGCTAATGTTTCTTATCATTTTGCTGCAAACCCCATTGAATTCGGTAGCATAGTTTTAATTTTATATCATTTAAAGATTTCTATATTCAAAACTCTACAAAACCTATTTTACATCCGACTTACTAATTTAAGAAATTTTCGGCCTGAAGAAAAAGAATGTACGTCATTTGTTTTGATTGTCAACTAGGTATTAGGTTTAATAAATCTATTTAATATTCGAGTAAAGGTGTAAAATTAAATGAACTTATAATATAAACGTTTATATACTTTAGGAAACAATTAATATCTAAAATAAAGTCCGAAAATGCATAGTTTGTTTATAAAATTCAAATTTGTAATCAAAACAAAGAGTGTACAATCTTCTTCTTGAGCATCAGATTAGTGATTCACTCAATTGTTGCTCACAGAGTATTAAAAAACTTTAAAAACAAATAATAAAATATTTACTGAACAGAATTGTATGCGGTTTGCAAAATAATGATCCTAGACCTTAGTTCTATAATATTATGTAATAAACTCAATTTTTTCCCGGCGCCTGGAGAGGACCTTTAAAATATATAGAAAACGATTATAAAACTATTATGAGTAATAAGGTTAGCTTATGGTGAATTTGAAAACAAATTCTGATATAAAAAATAGGGTTTGTAAGTTTATAATATGACAAAAGTAGAATTATTGATTGTTCGATGAAGTGGAAATCGTAAATAATTTATCTGAAATATTTTAGGGGTAACATTCCTATTTTTGAAAAACAATAAATATTAAGAAAATAGAGTAAAGAGTTATAAACTTTCCTATTTACGTTTTGATTATATTGTTATTCTAACAAAATTACTTTGAGGTAGATTAGGATAAATGATTCTTATTTAAATAAAATCAGTCCATAGACTCAAAATATAGAGAAATAAAATAAAAAAGAAGTATTATGAGTAATAAAATAGTTTACGATGAATTCGAAATACGATTCTAATTTGGAAATATATTTCGGAAGTTTGTATTATGACGAAAGTGGAATTAATTATCGGATAAAAGAGAAAATAGCTTATCTAGAATATTTGTTTTGAGGGGTAACATTCCTATTTCGGAAAAACAGGAAAACATAAAATATGATAAAAAGTAGCGCAAACAAATTGTTATAAGCTTCTATACCTTTCAATTTAATTTAATTTATTATTTCATATTATAATTAGCAATCAAATAGTCTTCATTTGTGTCTGACTGTAATATTAAATATAGGAAAGATTATAAATATTAGCTACCATTTTGTGAACTATCATAGAAATTTCAATTTGATTTATAATTATCTCTAATAAGATCTACTGACAATTCCTTCTGAAAAGTCAGACCGATCTTCAAAAATTTAATTTATAATCGAATTTATTTCGCTTCTGGGAAATCAGTAAAAGCGAAATTTTTGTGTCGGACACTCGGTTAATCAACTCAAAATATATAAAATAAGAATACAAAAATATTTTGAACAATGAGAGAAGTTTAAAGTATACTTTGAATGAAATTTTAGCTCAAAAATATATTCTGCGAGTTATTTCTATAACAAAAGTAGAATCAGTTGCTAGATAAGGTAAAAATAGTAGATAAATCGACTAAAAAAATTTCAGGGGTAACATTCCTAATTTCAATTTTTTTTTCTAGAGTATGTAGAAAACCTTTGAATAATCTTCATTTCTCTCTGACTGTAATTAAGAATAAATTGAGAATAATAAAAATAATCACTATATAACGGCATATCATTAGTGGATTATACATTAAATCAACAGGCTTGATTTTAAATCATTTTAAATAAGATCTACCGAAAAAAATTCTGAGAAGTCAGACCGATCCTATAAAATGAAACCTCGCTGGGTTTGACTTCGTACTTGAATGCTGTGTGACAAACTAGGTTCAGTGACATAAAATATATAGAAAAAACTTTTATAAACAGGAAATTTAGTTTATGATAAATTTGAAAATAAATTATAATAAAAAAATTTAATTTGTAAGTTCACAAGTGGAATTAATTGTTGGATAAATATTAAGTCAAATTTAATTTTAGGGGTAACATTTGCATTTAAGAAAACAATCGAGCATTAAAACAAGTAGAGTAAAGAAGTTACAAACTTTTCTATTCACTTTTTATTTATATTAGTTTTCTAACGAAGTTACTTAGTAGCGGATTAGAATAAATGATGCTTATTTAAATTATCTGAAATCATATCATTAAAGAATTATAAATTTCAATACGATTTCAAATAACATCTACAAACACATCTTTCAGAAGAGTTATAGAATAGAAATGAAAAAACTATTATGAACAATAAAAGATATGTATGGTAAATTTGAATCTTTATTCCAAAAGAAGCAGATCTTCTTTAAATAATTGAAATTATATTTTGTAAACATATTTCACAAGTTTGTATTATGACGAAAATGGAATAATTATTGGATAAAAGAGAAAGTAGTAAATAATTAATCTAAAATAATTTTAGGGGTAACATTCTTATTTAAAAAAAAGTAGTACATATAAATTTTTGATAAGCTTTTATACCTTTATTTACTTTATAATGATTTCACTTTAAAGTACCAACAAAATTACTCAGGAGTTGATTATAATTAGCACTTAAATAGTCTTTATTTGTAAAAATATAGGGGATATTATAAATAGTATCTACCATTTTGTGTACTATAAAAAGAAACTTCAATTTGATTTAAAATTATCTTTAATAAGATCTACCGACAATTCCTTCTGAAAAGTCAGACCGATCTTCCAAAAAGCAATTTACAGAGTATCAAAAAATAAAAGCAACATTGAATTTTCTTGTCACTAACTCTGTCCATCAACTTAAAATGTATAAGATACAAATAAAAAACTATTAAAAGCAATAAAAGAAGTTTATAGTAAATTTGAAATAATAGTCTAACTTAAAAATATATTTTGTGAGTTTGTTCTATAACAAAAGTAGAATAAATTGTTAGATATGATAGAAATAGTGAATAAATCGACTAAGAAAATTTCAGGGGTAACATTCCTATTTTTAACAAACATGAACACACAAAATACGGTAAAAATTAGCGTAAACAAATTGAATTGCTAACAAGCTTCAATACCATTGATTAATTCTTATCTATAGTTATTGTAATTTAAATTTACAACAAAGAAAATTACTTTTTAGTAATTTTTAGTCTTAGTCAATACTTGTGTCAGGCTGTAATTTCGAATAAATTAAGGATATATGATATTCATTCGAATTATTAAGTAGAGAATAGTGCAAAATATTATAAATTGAAATTCAATATGGTTATTCTTTTCTAAATTAAGTAAAGGGAAGTAAAATAGTAAATTGAACCTCATGGAGAAAATTAATAGGGGTAACTTGCGTATTTTTAAAATGTTTCTCAATTACTAAAATAAATAATTTCTGATGACTTCAAATGAACTAAATGAACTTCATTGATGATAAATAAAATAAAATAAATAAACACTTATTTATATAAAAATATCTATACTATATAATACTGTATAAAAATTAAATAAGATATTTTATTTTTAAATATTTTCAAACAGGCAGATGTCATTCTACTGAAGTTATTTCCTACTTTAATTTTAAAAAATGTTGAATTTCTATTCAATCTATTAGCATAATAGGCTTTAGATCATTTTATATAGTTTTTATAAGCCGTATACCGAATAAAAGACTTTTTCTCTATTTTTCTGAAAGGCGTAACGTACGTACGAAACACAGACACAATATTATCATGAATAAATCGGAATATTCATCACCAATACTATAATACAATAAACTTTTATTGAGTCGAAAATACTAGATTAAAATTACATAAATTGAACTACAATCAGTTGCCGTAAAATTTGTATTTGGCAAGTTACGAATTATCGGTCGGTTTCACATCTTCGGTCATTTAAGAAAAAGCGATTAAATAATTAATATTTAATTGGTATCCATGATACCTACATGGATACCAAGTCAAATTATATTATTTTCTCATATATGACCGAAGATGTGAAACTGACCGATAATTCGTAACTTACCGTAGAATAAATCCCCACCATTCTTGACGGCACACGTACACTAGTACTCACTTGTTTTTGATGGACTTTATGCCCTCCTTGACTGATGTCCTCATGTTCTTGTGTGTCTGCATGTAGTCCCACATGGTGGGATGGTGACGCCGCATGACACTGGCAGCGTTAGTCTTAGGCACAGTGCCGTACTTAACGGGGGGCTTCACCGTAAACGGGTTTTGAAGCTGAAAATAAATAATAAATAAGTAAAGAGACAATTAATAAGAATAATTTTTATTGGTTATCTCACAAAAATGTACGTAACTAATTAAAATATCAAGCCTATATTAAACCATTTAAGGTTTTTATGGCAACCAGAAAAAGGTAAGATTTACATTTTAACTAAATTAAATATAATGGGGAGAATAATAGGATAATAAATTTATTGAAAAAAAAAAAACAGTATAAAAAACAAAGTACATATTAAATTTTAGTTTTCTTTTTAATTCAAGTCTTTTTATAGATCTTTTTGGGCAATTGTTTCGTTAGTATTCCTCAATTTAGGGTTAGTAACAAGTTATTAGACAGCTCTACATATTCCAGCATGTAAGAAAATAATACGATTTAACATTTTATCTTGTTATTTTCATTGGTATCCACCAAACCTGCAGGCTTGTCAGTAACTCTGACGTCAAAATGACACCAATGGTACACAGAAGGTGATACAGTGTCCATACCTACTTCTACTAGTGACTCTGACGTCAAAATGACACCAATGGTACACAGAAGGTGATACAGTGTCCATATCTACTTCTACTAGTGAATTTGACGTCAAAATGACACCAATGGTACACAGAAGGGGATACAGTGTCCATACCTACTTCTAATAGCGACTGTGACGTCAAAATGACACCAATAGTACACAGAAGGTGATACAGTGTCCATACCTACTTCTACTAGTGACTGTGACGTCAAAATGACACCAATGGTACACAGAAGGTGATACAGTGTCCATACCTACTTCTACTAGCGACTGTGACGTCAAAATGACACCAATGGTACACAGAAGGTGATACAGTGTCCATACCTACTTCTACTAGTGACTGTGACGTCAAAATGACACCAATGGTACACAGAAGGTGATACAGTGTCCATACCTACTTCTACTAGCGACTGTGACGTCAAAATGACACCAATGGTACACAGAAGGTGATACAGTGTCCATACCTACTTCTACTAGTGACTGTGACGTCAAAATGACACCAATGGTACACAGAAGGTGATACAGTGTCCATACCTACTTCTACTAGTGACTGTGACGTCAAAATGACACCAATGGTACACAGAAGGTAATACAGTGTCCATACCTACTTCTACTAGTGACTCTGACGTCAAAATGACACCAATGGTACACAGAAGGTGATACAGTGTCCATACCTACTTCTACTAGTGAATTTGACGTCAAAATGACACCAATGGTACACAGAAGGTGATACAGTGTCCATACCTACTTCTACTAGCGACTGTGACGTCAAAATGACACCAATAGTACACAGAAGGTGATACAGTGTCCATACCTACTTCTACTAGCGACTGTGACGTTAAAATGACACCAATGGTACACAGAAGGTGGGACAGTGTCCATACCTACTTCTACTAGCGACTGTGACGTCAAAATGACACCAATGGTACACAGAAGGTGATACAGTGTCCATACCTACTTCTACTAGTGAATTTGACGTCAAAATGACACCAATGGTACACAGAAGGTGATACAGTGTCCATACCTACTTCTACTAGCGACTGTGACGTCAAAATGACACCAATGGTGCACAGAAAGTGATGCAGTGTCCATACCTACTTCTACTAGTGAATCTGACGTCAAAATGACACCAATGGTACACAGAAGGTGATACAGTGTCCATACCTACTTCTACTAGTGACTGTGACGTCAAAATGACACCAATGGTACACAGAAGGTGATACAGTGTCCATACCTACTTCTACTAGCGACTCTGACGTTAAAATGACACCAATGGTACACAGAAGGTGATACAGTGTCCATACCTACTTCTACTAGTGACTGTGACGTCAAAATGACACCAATGGTACACAGAAGGTGATACAGTGTCCATACCTACTTCTACTAGTGACTGTGACGTCAAAATGAAACCAATGGTACACAGAAGGTGATACAGTGTCCATACCTACTTCTACTAGCGACTGTGACGTCAAAATGACACCAATGGTACACAGAAGGTGATACCTACTTCTACTAACGACTCTGTCGTCAAAATGACACCAATGGTACACAGAAGGTGACACAGTGTCCATACCTAGTTCTACAAGCGACTCTGACGTCAAAATGACACCAATGGTACACACTTATTATATTGAATTAAAGTTACATAATATTAGGTCAAAGAACTGGTTTTTATAGAAAAGTGTAAAATTTTTATATATTTATACCACCTAGTTACATCACTCACACTAGTTACATCACTCACACTAGTTACATCACTCACACTAGTTACACTACTCACACTAGTTACACCACTCACACTAGTTACACTATTCACCCTAGTTACACTACTCACCCTAGTTACCTCACTCACACTAGTTACATCACTCACACTAGTTACATCACTCACACTAGTTACACCACTCACACTAGTTACACCACTCACACTAGTTACACTATTCACCCTAGTTACACCACTCACACTAGTTACACTATTCACCCTAGTTACATCACTCACCCTAGTTACACCACTCACACTAGTTACATCACTCACACTAGTTACATCACTCACACTAGTTACACCACTCACACTAGTTACACCACTTACACTAGTTACACCACTTACACTAGTTACACCACTCACACTAGTTACACCACTCACACTAGTTACACTACTCACCTTAGTTACACCACTCACACTAGTTACACTACTCACCCTAGTTACACCACTCACACTAGTTACACTACTCACACTAGTTACACTACTCACACTAGTTACACCACTCACACTAGTTACACCACTCACACTAGTTACACCACTCACACTAGTTACACTACTCACCCTAGTTACACTACTCACACTAGTTACACCACTCACACTAGTTACACTACTCACACTAGTTACACCACTCACACTAGTTACACCACTCACACTAGTTACACTACTCACCCTAGTTACACTACTCACACTAGTTACACTACTCACACTAGTTACACTACTCACCCTAGTTACACCACTCACACTAGTTACACTACTCACCCTAGTTACACTACTCACACTAGTTACACTACTCACACTAGTTACACTACTCACACTAGTTACACTACTCACCCTAGTGTCGTTCAATCCAGTAAAGTCGTGGAACTCTTCCCTGGTTATCATAAAAGCTGCTAAGTTGGCTGTGTAGATGGCAAGGAACACCACAGCGAACATCGCCCACATGTTTGCCATGAACCTAGAAAAAAACAATGAACATTGAAAAGAACATGAACATTGAAAAGAACATGAACAGTCAAAAGAACATGAACATTCAAAAGAACATGAACATTCAAAAGAACATGAACATTGAAAAGAACATGAAAATTGAAAAGAACATGACCAGTCAAATGGATAACTTCGCAATATTCGGACTCATAGTTAGGTTAGAGATATCGGATTTTCTTATGTATTTATTATTCTAACACTAACTTTCCGTGTATTTTTGACGTATGGTAAATAGAAATATTTTGGTCTCTTTAGAGCTGAACTTATTCTGGAACTTTTAATCAC